>CATNEM010000009.1:1705000-1882500 GCA_950096795.1 Macrostomum cliftonense
TCGATTCTAAACTGGCGCTAAAATCTACAGCCAGCCGGCGTCAATATCGATTCTAAACTGGCGCTAAAATCTACAGCCAGCCGGCGCCAATATCGATTCTAAACTGGCGCTAAAATCTACAACAAGCCGGCGTCAATATCGATTCTTAACTGGCGCTAAAATTTATGGCAAGGTGGCGCCAATATCGATTCTAAACTGGCGCTAAAATCTACAGCCAGCCGGCGCCAATATCGATTCTAAACTGGCGCTAAAATCTACAGCCAGCCGGCGCCAATATCGATTCTAAACTGGCGCTAAAATCTACAGCCAGCCGGCGTCAATATCGATTCTAAACTGGCGCTAAAATCTACAGCCAGCCGGCGCCAATATCGATTCTAAACTGGCGCTAAAATCTACAACAAGCCGGCGTCAATATCGATTCTTAACTGGCGCTAAAATTTATGGCAAGGTGGCGCCAATATCGATTCTAAACTGGCGCTAAAATCTACAGCCAGCCGGCGCCAATATCGATTCTAAACTGGCGCTAAAATCTACAGCCAGCCGGCGCCAATATCGATTCTAAACTGGCGCTAAAATCTACAGCCAGCCGGCGTCAATATCGATTCTAAACTGGCGCTAAAATCTACAGCCAGCCGGCGCCAATATTGATTCTAAACTGGCGCTAAAATCTACAACAAGCCGGCGTCAATATCGATTCTTAACTGGCGCTAAAATTTATGGCAAGGTGGCGCCAATATCGATTCTAAACTGGCGCTAAAATCTACAGCCAGCCGGCGCCAATATCGATTCTAAACTGGCGCTAAAATCTACAGCCAGCCGGCGCCAATATCGATTCTAAACTGGCGCTAAATTCTACAGCCAGCCGGCGTCAATATCGATTCTAAACTGGCGCTAAAATCTACAACAAGCCGGCGTCAATATCGATTCTAAACTGGCGCTCAAATCTACAGCCAGCCGGCGCCAATATCGATTCTTAACTGGCGCTAAAATTTATGGCAAGGTGGCGCCAATGTCGATTCTAAACTGGCGCTAAAATCTACAGCCAGCCGGCGCCAATATCGATTCTAAACTGGCGCTAAATTCTACAGCCAGCCGGCGTCAATATCGATTCTAAACTGGCGCTAAAAATCTACAGCCAGCCGGCGTCAATATCGATTCTAAACTGGCGCTAAAATCTACAACAAGCCGGCGCCAATATCGATTCTAAACTGGCGCTAAAATCTACAGCCAGCCGGCGTCAATATCGATTCTAAACTGGCGCTAAAATCTACAGCCAGCTGGCGTCAATATCGATTTTTAACTGGCGCTAAAATCTACAACAAGCCGGCGTCAATATCGATTCTAAACTGGCGCTAAAATCTACAGCCAGCCGGCGCCAATATCGATTCTTAACTGGCGCTAAAGTCAGCAGAAAGTTTGCCCCCAACATACAGCTGAAATTTTGATTACAAACGATTTTTAAAGCAGCCGATATCAAGAGCAGACTAAAAGTTTTTTGTGTGAAAGTTGTATTTTAATTGACGTTAAAATTTCTACAATAAATTGTATTCAACGCACCATTTCACATGGCATAGCACTAATCGCTAGCTTATTACATCCGGCACAGCAACAAAACCTTAAACGCCAGACAGTTAGTAATTGCACTTGCCGCAAACTGAATGCAAAACATAAAAATATTTTCGAAATTTTTTAGGCCACGAATTGCGTATTTGATGGAGTATGCTGTGTTTTATCGTAGTTTGGTAGTACGAGTCTGGGGAGTGGCGCTGATTGTCTGGGAAGTGGCGCCGATCATCTAGTAGTGGCGCCGATCGTCTGGGAAGTGGCGCCATTTGTCTAGGGAGTGTCGCCAATTGTGTTGAAGTGGCGCCGATTGTGTTAGAGTGGCGCCGATTGTGTGGGAGTGGCGCCGATTGTTTAGGAGTGGCGCCGATCGACTGCGGAGAACCCCCGATTGTGTTGGAGTGGCGCCGATTGCGTTAGAGTGGCACCAATCGTGTGGGAGTGGCGCCAATTGTGTTGGAGTGGCGCTGATCGTGTGGGAAGTGGCGCCGATCGTATGGGAAGTGGCGCCGATTGTCTGGAAGTGGCGCCGATTGTGTTGGAGTGGCGCCGATCGTGTGGGAGTGGCGCCGATTGTGTGGGAGTGGCGCCGATTGTTTTGGCTGCTTATTGTCAGCCACATTATTTGCAAATCAAGGACGAGTATTTAATACAAATTGTCGCACTTGTGTGCAGTATATCAGCAGCAACATTAATTTTTAAGCTAAGCCTTGTATACCGGTATTTCTACTGCTAGTAGGACAATAGACTCCCGAATATCAAGTACTTACCCAATTTAGATAATTTTCAATGCAAGACATTCTAGTAAAAGTAGCTTTACTTGGTGGAAATTTTCGAGTTGGAAGCAATAGGAAAAGTTTTGCCAATTTCTTAACGCAGTAAAATGAAAAATTTTGTAATTACAATAAATTTGCAACTAAAAAGGTCTAAGAGAAAATTACTATCCAGTAAAAGATCTCGTACTTATTGGTCTTACTGATAATCGGATCCAGTGTCGAATGTTGCGGAAGCAGCTGTTTCCCAATCTTGGTTGGTTGAATGGACTCAGGTGATGCGGTGCTTCGTTATCGGTAGCAAGCCGGCGCTGAGAACGAATCAGAAATGTCGAACAATAGAAAACGCCCCAATGAATTCTTCAAAGTGCTCTCAAATCTAACAGTCTCTAATTGGCCAAATTAGAGTTGCAACTCAAGGGCGTCTTCTTCTTTACTCCTCGTATGGGCAGTAAAGGATAACTACCTCTGGAGTGGAGGTGGCGCTCAATTGAGCGGTTTCCTCGAAACCCTTTACTAGGGTGACGCAATAAGTCGAGGTCAACACTAGCTCCCAGAAAGGTTGCAGGTGTAACGGAGTCGCAATAGTTGTCCGGACGAAGTTGAATGCAGCAGAAGGATCTGAGGATCTTGGATCCAGGGATCTTCAGACCACACTGACAGACGAATTCCCAACTTGCAGGACAATTGACAGGGAATTTGGAGATGCCACCAAATCTGGTCTTCCATGCTCAACTAGGAAAACATAGAAAATCGATGTCATGTTATTTTCAGGTGCCCAAGTCTTGCAGTTCTAAGGCATAACTTTTGTGAAGATCTACAAGGTGATGTGGATTTTTTCAAGCACAGCACACTGGAGGCCCTGAGAGCGGCTATAGGATTCTGGGAGAAGTCGGAGGCCTACTTTAGGTGTTACCGGATGTGGCGCTGATATAATGATATACTATTGTGGTAAGACCTGGAGAGAGGCGACTGGTTCAGCGGGGTCCGGCTGTAGTGTCCAGATTTTTTGCTGCTTTGAGTTAATGCTTGCGCTTATTAGATTAATGCCTTGAGTAAATAAATAAAATTTAGCATTTTCAAGGTAAATTTTCACCAAGGTACGGTGTGAATTCTACATTGAAGTTTAGATCACTCATTTAACCAAAAGCTCAAAGATAGATTAACAAAGTTATTGAAAAGAACAAGTACAAAGAGCGGCCGACGAGCTTATGCAGTAGCCTCAAAAAAGAGATAGTGCAGTAACCTCACTGTTAGGCCTCTTGACTTAGCTACTTGTGATCGCGTCACCAAAAGCATGATGGTTGGTTTCTGAATCAAACATTTGAAAAGCATGCAATCCCCGGTACAATACGTTATCGCCAAGGCTTAAGATTGTTAAAGCATGCAATTCAGCCCTCAAGCGTCACCATAAAAACTCTTGAAGCTTCGTAAGTTCATTTGATCGGATTGCACAGACAGTAGAATAAAACAACTCACGGGGTCCTTTATTCCAAGTTATTATCAAAGAATTGGTCTCATTTGTCCACCATCTGACACTAAATTACAGTAAAGGTTTTAACTGCAGCAATGCTAAACAGCTTCAAATTAAAATGCTCGTGTATATAGTATTTACGAGTGACAACATTACTCCGTTTAAATTAAACAGGGCCTACGATGAATTTGATGCGGCTCTAGACCAATTTAGTTGTTCATTTGTCCCAATGCGTAATGGATTTCTGTTTGGAGAAGAAGTTGTTCAAATAGACCCAGCCTTTTTTCTCTTCGTGTTCGTCATTTAACGAACAAGAAGCTCTTTATTTGAGCCAGGATTTTTCATTCAAATGGAGCTCTGAATTTTTAATACCTTATAACACGCTCTAAAAATCATTTAAAAACTATGAAGTAAAACACACGAAAAAACACTTAATTTGTGATTAAGCCACTCAAAGTGATATTAGGTAATTAAGGGATGGGGCTTAGAAACTCCGTACTGAGCATCAGTTTTGCCCTGACAACTACCGAGAGATGATCATCAGCAAGGACTCAGCGAGTCCGTCATGCCAGATGCTTCAGCCGCAGTCTTTCTACTTTTAAGCAGTCGTTGCCAAGCTATCAGGCAGCAGTCGTGCAGTAGCTCCAGCAGCTCCAGAGCTGACAGCAGCGACATGCCTAAGAAGAGACCCAACAGGCCGCCGACGTCAGCAATCAGCGAGTTGAAGCCGTACGCGAGAGACAGGCGAACCTCCGGACTGCGGAACTCGGCAGCGGAGATCTGCAGCGCTAACAGCGACTCACGAACCTCTTGAATTGTGGCGTTGTTCACCAGATATGAGATGCCGGGTGTTGAACCATTCAGATCCAAAATGTACCTGAGGAAGATATTCCTATAGTAGGCACTCCAATCCCTTTCAGAGGGCCAATGACCCGAGGAATACTTGTAGCTGTAAGTCCTCTGTCGACAAGGTACTTTGTCAGCACAGAGCTGAGTTGCCTTGTAGATCACCGCTTCCCTGTCCAACATGAACTCATATGTCAGAGCTTTGGAATTTGGAGAGTGTGTCAGGTTAAAGCACGAAGGCATGGCTCGGTACTCCCACGGAAGCGGGTAGCGCCACGGTGTGCAGTTGAAGCGTTCCATTGACAACCGAGCAATCTCTCTGAACCGGCAGTAAATTTGACTGTAATTGAAAATCTGTTTATTGAAAGTGTACGGGTTAACAAGCTCGACAAGCTCGCCGGAGGCTCCCGAGCATCTCGAGCTCACGTCGTCATCATACACTGTGTCCTGCATGCTGATCGACAGTTTGTGGCTCTGACCCGGACCAAGAGTCAATGTAGCGTCCATGCCACTCGGGTATTGACCTTTCGGCGTGATGAAAAGCCTGAATCCTTTGGGAGTGGAAAAGTCAATGCCGTAGTTGGTGTCCCAATCTACTGGCTTGATATCGATTTGAAATCCGGCTGACATTACCAAGTTCTGGTCAGTTGAGTTGTTAAACGGCTCCGGAATCAAAGGGTCCAAAAACAGACCAAGGTACAAATTACTTGTTGGGTTCTGTAGTGTGCGGATGTCCGCGTCCGTCAAATTGAGTGAAAAGCAGTTGATGTACTGCGGATGCCAGAGTTTACGAATCGGTGCTCGAATGTTTCCGTTCAAGTAGTACATGACTGCGAGTTGGTTGGCCCTCCGTGCCAGCTTATCAGATAGAAATTGGAAGGGCAGCGAGTTCACAAGCCTCAAAGCATAGTTTTCAGCCACGAAGACCTGCAGCATGAGCTCATCGTAGACTCCTGAAATGCTCCTATTAACGAGTGCACGAAACTGATTGATGAGAGCTCTGTCCTCCGCGCTGAGCGTCACCGACAAGCTTCCCGATACAGGCTTCTCATTGCAGATGTACAAATCGGGGAACTCAAAGTCCAGCTCACTAGCTCGAATTGTTGTCTTCAAATCGGCCGTGACAAAGCTTTGATAAGCTTCGCGAATTCGCACGGCACAAAGGATCACGGATGTCAAAAAGACGACGAGCCAAAACATTCTGAGGTAGAACGGCCTGCCTCCAGCAATCCGAGCCAGGCTGTGGGTCGTGGCCTCGCTTGCGTACTTCGTGAATGCGTCGGTCAGCATGCCTGAGCTGTGGTGGAGATGGACAAAGAGCTTCGTAGCTTTTTGGGGCGATTAGAGCATTCGCGGCTATTGGTATATCTGAGCTGAAGTTAATGTGACTGGGTGTATTTAGGCCTGCCAATCACATCTCCATGTAGACACATGAGCGACTCTTAAGTGTTTGGTGGAAAATTGCTGGAACCAAACAAAAGTTTGTTTACCATTGGCAATTAGACTGGTGCCAGAGGTGGTCAAGCATCAGAAATTAATGCGATTCAGACGTATAGAAACTTTTTAATATTTGGCCTCAATTATTCAGTGTTGGGCTCAGTGTTGACTCAAGGTCATGGTTAAGTGCGCTAAGTTTCAATAATTGTGAATTATCTGCCCAAACTAACAACAAATATGCAGCAATTATACATTTTGTAAGTTAATTTGTAAGTTAATTAGAACCCGTCTAGCATATTGGGTCCGCCAAGCACCTGACGATACTACGAGTAGTTAACCATCCCTTCAGAATTTGTGAGCTGCACTTCTGCGCTTTATCGATCAAATTATGAAATGAAATGCTTGACTAAAAGCACTTTAGTGGGGGAGCGAGTGGCTCGGCGGTCTAGCGCATCTGCCGAGTGTGTCACTGGTCCAGGTTCGACCTCGCGTTGTAGGTTGGCTAGCTATTTTTCCTAGCGTTGGTTTCGTGTGCAGTGTTCTCATTAATTTAGGGCCTTGTGTACGAATTGGTTGGGCTATAGGCCAGTTGTGCAATTTACGCCAATGAGGGCAACCCTAAGGCATAAAGAGTGTACATGTAGTGTACTGTAACCGCCGCTTGTACACCCTATGTGAGTGCGTGACTGGGTGCCGGCCTGTGTGTGCCTGTATACCGTATTTAGTGTGACTGAACGCGCTTCAGGAGTCAGCGCAATGGACAGTCATGCCCAGTCGCTGGTTGTGGGACGATGTCGCTTTAAGCGTCACTTCTGCAGACTTAGCTTCAGCTTTAGTCCTCGACTGCATCAAACTCTTGAATTTGCTGGGCTTGACAACAACATCATCCTACGCTCGTAAAATGGGTGCCGGCGCATGAGGGGTTCTGAGGCAATGGACTTTTGATAAAATTCAAGGCGGCTTAAGAGTTAACACGGTTTCTTTTAGCCATAACGTAATAAAATGATACATAAATTTAGACAACCAATCATTCGACCAGATGTACAGCGCACGGCACAGCCGTAGCTAGTTGCGCGGTGCATCCTAGGGCTGTGTACAGCTGCTCAGGTGCGACAACTGCTGCTGGAGGGACCCAGACATAGGCCAGGCCGCCGTCTCGCTCGCCGTCCGAGGAACCGCCAATCCCCCGCCGTCAGCCAGCAGCAGCTGCAGGTTGCTGGTCCGTACACGAGGCTGCCGCCGCCTCCACCGCCTCCTTCGAACTGCATAGAGGTAATGCCGCCCACCGCCTACTCTAGCGCTCACTCAGTTTCCCTGGCCGCCAGTAATTACTAATAAGTACTTCTACTAATAAATGCAACTCACAGGCAATGCGCACCACATGCGCCAGCAATTTGGGGCCTTCTGGTTTCCAAACAGTTCTACCAACCTGAACCATCAGGAACTTCAGCACCAGATTGGCTACGCGGGACAAGGCTGCCAACGTACTGACGATAAAAACCTCGCACTTGGCTTGAATTTTTTTACCGAGACTTCAGCGGCGCAGCCAGTGTCCTGACGACATGTCGGGGGCAGCATCAGTCACCGAGGACGCGTGACTGCCGCTGCTGGAATCCGAATCCAGTAGCGGCAGCAGCGGCTCCCTCCACATCGTGTAATACCGAAAAGTCGATGACACTACACTTTGTTTTAATTGATTTGTCTCCATCAATAAACAACTCATAAATGCTCGAAATTACGCGCTGCCAAAATTACTTACGCATCTAGCCGAAACAGATTACTCTAAGTAACAACAAAGAGTCAAAGCTAGAGCAGGAAACCGGACACCGGAGGCCATCTACAGTGTTCCTTCATTTTAATTATAATATAATTGATTACACCTGTCCCAATCGGGCCAGATGTGCAGCCAACAGCACAGCCGCAGCTATTGCGCGGCGCTTCTGAAGACTGCGTACAGCTGTTCAGTCCATGGACTGGGGGGACGCCACACCCACCTTCAATTACCCCAGCTGATGCTGGTACCCATTTAACAGCTGGGTGAACTACTGAAGCAATGCAGAGTTGAGTGTCTTGCTAAAGGACACAAATTATACCGGTGAAGTCGGGAATCGAACCCCCGACCTTCAAGTCGTGAGTCCGACGCTCTAACCACTAGGCTGCAACCCCTAGGCTACAATCCTTCAAGTCGTGAGTCCGACGCTCTAACCACTAGGCTACAACCCCTAGGCTACAATCCTTCAAGTCGTGAGTCCGACGCTCTAACCACTAGGCTACAACCCCTAGGCTACAATCCTTCAAGTCGTGAGTCCGACGCTCTAACCACTAGGCTACAACCCCTAGGCTACAATCCTTCAAGTCGTGAGTCCGACGCTCTAACCACTAGGCTACAACCCCTAGGCTACAATCCTTCAAGTCGTGAGTCCGACGCTCTAACCACTAGGCTACAACCCCTAGGCTACAATCCTTCAAGTCGTGAGTCCGACGCTCTAACCACTAGGCTACAACCCCTAGGCTACAATCCTTCAAGTCGTGAGTCCGACGCTCTAACCACTAGGCTACAACCCCTAGGCTACAATCCTTCAAGTCGTGAGTCCGACGCTCTAACCACTAGGCTACAACCCCTAGGCTACAATCCTTCAAGTCGTGAGTCCGACGCTCTAACCACTAGGCTACAACCCCTAGGCTACAATCCTTCAAGTCGTGAGTCCGACGCTCTAACCACTAGGCTACAACCCCTAGGCTACAATCCTTCAAGTCGTGAGTCCGACGCTCTAACCACTAGGCTACAACCCCTAGGCTACAATCCTTCAAGTCGTGAGTCCGACGCTCTAACCACTAGGCTACAACCCCTAGGCTACAATCCTTCATTTATCCTATGTAACATCCATCCTTACAAAAACGACCTCCTACAGTGCCCATTGTTTCCAATTTTTTTCATTCTAAGCCCATCGATAGAAAACTTATTTTAAGCTCTTCTTCTGGAGTTAAACCGTGAATTAATGAAACAATGACTTATTGCTGAGATTTTTTGCATTTTGGACGAGACTTAAGACAGTGGGAAGCAAAATTGCGTAGCATTGGTGCATTTAGTTTGCGAGCAATTATCTACGAGTCGTTTTTACTATCCCATTTATCATTTCATTCTTTACAATTACTATTGTTCAATAATTTCCACAATATTATCTCGAAGAAAAATTGCAGCCAGACTGTAGAAATAACAGCGTAAGTTGCGTTGCGCACTTGGAAATGCCCCATTTTAAATTAAATAAGTAATTATTGTATGGAATAGTATGAATTGTACAAGCGAGCATGCTTACTTACAGTAGGAAGTTTAGAAACTTCTTAACATTTAAAATTTGATATTCTGATTCCATCTAAAAATCTAAAACGTCTATGGATTCAATTGCATTGCCAGACAGCAAAGGCAAGCATAAACGGTATGTTTGACCGAAAAAAATACTGACAACTGGGTCATTTTACTTTTAACGGTAAATTTCAAATAAATAGAGATAAAAGCGAATTGGCTGCTACGTTATTATTGAACTGGATAATATATTCGTAAGTGTCAATTTAGGCGTTTTGCTTTATATTACTATATATATAGAAAGGTCCCGCCTGCATGATGCGTTAGAAAATGTAATTCATGACACCGCTGTGTTTACAGCCGGATTTTTATTTTATCGGTCTTGACTCGTGTTGTGCCTTGGCTAAAGGCCCAACTACAATATTTGCCATTTCAAAGAACGCTTTTTTTTCTACACGTCATGGCACGGCATTCTTTACACACAGCTTACTTCTGGTTCCCGCTTTACTACAACTCTCAAAAACCGTTTAGTTGGTTAAGGTTTATTTTTAACCCTACGAACATACGCGGAAAAAAATGGGGGTTTGCTCGGTTTGCTAGTACATCGACTGAAATGTACATTTTAAGGTTAGCTAGCGCGACCCCACCCTCAACTTTCTACCCATTCTATCCCAAGGGCATGGCGGAATTTTCTACCCCTCCTCTTCAGCCCGGTTCTGCTGCAGCCCACCGCCCACCTAAACCTCATTGAAGAACGCACGCTTAGTCGGCGTGATAGGAGCGTCCCCAAGCCCTTCCCCCAAACAGTCCATTTCGTTCTTTTCTGCCCCAATTCTATTTCTCTGCACTCACCAATCCGCTTCGTTCCTCTCTGTCTGAAGCATGTGCATAAAGAGGCACAAAACGAATGGAGATTTCCAGGCCATAACCGCTCCTGTATAAAAGTGCGATAGTTCAGCGTCTAACAGAATATCAATTATTCCGTTCTTTTAGACTCGCTGGCTCATCTTGCTCCGTGTGTCGCAGTAACCAAGTATATATTACTATATATTCTAGCCGATGACCGCTCCTTTAACCTGCTGAGCTGATCATTAAATAAAAATCCACAATTTCCTCTTGAATCCTAACTGTTTATCCCTCCCTGACTCTTGTATTCTATTGAAACAGATTGGAAAGCCGATCATTAAAGTTTGTACTTTTATTTTTGCATTGAACATCTAACACTATACTGTTAAGAGAAATGGCGACCCAACAAGATCGGCTGCCGGAGCGACGCCCGTTTCACGACTATCCAGAGCGTCAAGGATTGTACGATCCTAGTCTTGAGAAGGATGCCTGCGGTGTTGGCTTTGTTGTCCAAATCAAAGGTGTCCCATCCAAGCAAGTAAGTTTTATAATATTGAAGTTCATTATTTTTTACTTTAATTTTACTAATAAAACCCTTACCATTACAGATCCTCAAAGCGGCCCGAACCATGCTACTCCGCATGGAGCACCGCGGAGCCTGCGGCAGCGACAACAATTCGGGCGACGGGGCCGGCGTACTGACTGGCATTCCGCATCAGCTCTACGCCGACTCGATGAGGTGAGTGCAATGAGCGGCCCAGACAGATCCAAACTTGTTGGGTAGCTCAGACTTGAAATAAAACAAACTTGCAGGTAATTAGCCGAGTCGAGTCTCTAGAGTCTAAGGGGGTAGACGGGGTAAGGGCAAGACAAGAAGACCCCAGCGGTTAAACCAGTTTATATTAGTACAATAAAACCCTCGTACTAGGGTTTCAAAGAATGAGTTATTTTATTACTGTCGAGAGCTACCGCCCGTTGTTTTTCTGCTATCGTTAGTAAAAGAATACAGAGAGAGGGTGGGCATCATTTTTACAAAACAGGAAATATTGCGTGCTAGTTAAGACGGTAGAATATACGAAGTAGAGAGCAAAGCAGGCCAGCTTAGAGACAGAAGCTGCTTATAGCTAATTAGTTCAGTTTCCACTTTTTTAGGTGTCGGCAATTTTCCATTTCCATTAGCTAAATATTTTTATTTTCTCATTAGTGAGTAAATAAAAAATTACTGGCACAAACGAACTCTGACCCCAACCACCTACTTACCCTCAATTCTTTCCCATAAGCTTCCACTTTGTTGCCCGGGGCTTATCTATATAGTGTTCGTAGATTGGTTGTGAATTTCAAAAATAGCCTGTGCAACAATTTACCAACAACCCAGTTATCTAGGTAGCAATGCGTACCAAATACAAGATAAGTAAAACTCGGTATTTCATTGGTCTAGTGCTAATGCTAATCTCTGATTTAATTAAAAATTGAATTCTGATGCTAAAAGACCCTCCCAGTTTACTTTTATTACCTTTTATGATCGCGATGTGAAGGGAGAATCTCCCTTCCTATCCTGAGAATCTCCCAGTCCTGAAAATCTCCCTTCCTATCCTGAGAATCTCCATTTCTATCCTGAGAGTCTACTTTCCTATTCTGAGAATCTCCTTTCTATCCCGAGTATCTCCTTTCCTATCTTGAGAATCCTGAAAATCTCCACTCCAATCCCAAGGATCTCCCTTTCTATCCTGAGAATCTCCCTTCCTATCCTGATAATCTCCCTTCCAATCCTGAGAATCTCCTTCCTATCCTGATAATCTCCCTTTCTATCCTGAGAATCTCCCTTCATATCCTGAGAATACCCTTTTTACCTTATAAATATCCCTTGTCATTATCCTAAGTGTCTCCCTCATTTTAGTTTAGTTCGTATAAATCTTGCTCCTGTCTACCATAATTATCTCAAAATAAACAACTTAAAAGTTCGCTCTATGTCATGCCTATCCAATCTGACACGCTATTGACTGTGAAACATTAGTTGCTAATCAAGCAAGCGCGGCATAAATGAAAAAGTCAATCCCAATCGCTGCCAATCAGCAAACAGGGCGTCACCCTGCCCCAACCGGGTCGCTACGCCACCGGCATCCTGTTCCTGGAGAACGGTCTCGGCGAACAGATTGACCAGATGAAGAACATGTTTGTAACTCTGGTTGCCGAGTGCAATTTGAATTTTCTTGGCTGGCGCGAAGTGGAAAAAGACGCCTCCTATTTAGGTCAGGTGGCGCGCGCCTCTGAGCCCATCATACTGCAGGTGTGCAGCTCACTATTCTTGATTTTCTTTCCCGCCAAATGATAGTAATTAATCTAATTCAAGCTAATTTGCGTTTTCTTTTCAGGTGTTCGTTTCCGATATAAACGAGGAAAATTTTAAGCAGGAAGATTTCGACAGAAAGGTTCGAATCTGAATCTTGACAGAGGGAGAAGAAGCGGGTTGGAACAGTGGAGAAGCGGGAGAGTGGATGGGATTAGAGGGATAGAGGGAGGGAGAGGCGAGTAGAAAGAGAGGAGAGGCGAGTAGAAAGAGAGGAGAGGCGGGTGTAGAGAGAGGAGAGGCGGGTAGGGAGAGAGAGGAGAGGCATGTGTAGAGAGAGGAGAGGCGGGTGGAGAGAGAGAGGAGAGGCGGGTGTAGAGAGAGGAGAGGCGGGTGTAGAGAGAGGAGAGGCGGGTGTAGAGAGAGGAGAGGCGGGTGTAGAGAGAGGAGAGGCGGGTGTAGAGAGAGGAGAGGCGGGTGTAGAGAGAGGAGAGGCGGGTGAAGAGAGAGGAGAGGCGGGTGAAGAGAGAGGAGAGGCGGGTGTAGAGAGAAAGGCGGGTATACAGAGAGAGGCGGGTAGGGAGAGAGAGGAGAGGCGGGTGGAGAAAGAGGAGAGGCGGGTAGGGAGAGAGAGGAGAGGCAGGTGGAGAAAGAGGAGAGGCGGGTAGGGAGAGAGAGGAGAGGCGGGTAGGTAGAGAGAGGAGAGGCGGGTAGGTAGAGAGAGGAGAGGCGGGTGTAGAGATAGGAGAGGAGAGGCTGATAATCAGCCATCGCCCCGCCGCAGGTGTACATGCTGCGCAAGTACTCGAACTCGAAGATCAGCTCGGCCGGCCAGCGCTTCTACGTGTGCAGCCTGTCCTCCAAGACGATCGTGTACAAAGGCCAATTCAACACCAAGCAGCTGTGGCAATACTACAAAGACCTGCAGAGCCCGGACTACGAAACTCACGTGGCCCTGGTGCACAGCCGGTTCTCAACCAACACGTTTCCCAGTTGGGAGCGCGCCCATCCGCATCGGATGCTCGCCCACAACGGCGAGATCAACACCCTGCGCGGCAACGTTAACTACATGCGCTCCCGCGAGGGCGTCATGACCTCCGAGTACTACGGCGAGAAACTGCCCAACCTCTATCCGGTGATCGAACCCGAGATGTCCGACTCGGGCGCGCTAGACAACGTACTCGAATTTCTCTACAACGCCGGCGGCCGCTCCATCCCGGAGGCCGTCTGCAATCTGATACCGGAGGCCTGGCAGAATGACAGCATGATGGACGCCAAGAAGAAGGCTTATTATCGCTGGTCGGCGCACAGCCTCGAGCCTTGGGACGGGCCTGGTGAGGGGATTAATCATCTAAGTTGTGCTCGCTTCTTGATTTCTTTTTGCGTTCGGTTGGTGATCTGTACGGCGGGCCTCAGCGTAGTATTCTCATTTCTCCTGGTTTTTTATTCTGAATGTTATTTCTTGGCTGCTTTTTCTCTCTACTTTATCTCCTCTCTATCCCCACAGATTCTTTAGTCCCCCTAAATCATCCTCTATTTTTTATTCACAATTTTTTAGCCTCTCCTACTCTATCCCCCTCTCCATTCTCTCCCCTCTAGTCTCTATCCCCTCTCCATTCTCTCCCCTCTAGTCTCTATCCCCTCTCTATTCTCTCCCATCTAGTCTCTATCCCCTCTCCATTCTCTCCCCTCTAGTCTCTATCCCCTCTCCATTCTCTCCCCTCTAGTCTCTATCCCCCTCTCCCTTCTCCCCCCTCTAGTCTCTATCCCCTCTCCATTCTCTCCCCTCTAGTCTCTATCCCCTCTCCATTCTCTCCCCTCTAGTCTCTATCCCCCTCTCCCTTCTCCCCCCTCTAGTCTCTATCCCCTCTCCATTCTCTCCCCTCTAGTCTCTATCCCCCTCTCCCTTCTCCCCCCTCTAGTCTCTATCCCCCTCTGCCTTCTCTCCCCTCTAGTCTCTATCCCCTCTCCCTTCTCTCCCCTCTAGTCTCTATCCCCTCTCCCTTCTCTCCCCTCTAGTCTCTATCCCCCTCTGCCTTCTCTCCCCTCTAGTCTCTATCCCCCTCTCCCTTCTCTCCCCTCTAGTCTCTACATCTATCACCTTATCCCTATTTCAAAATTCTCTTGTCTCTCTCATTTGCCTGTTTTCTACCTCTTCCCTCTCTATCCTTCCTCTGGTCTATATACACCTCTCCCCTGTCTTTACCTCTTCTAGTCATTCCTCTGTTCTTATTTTCCGCCTTTTTGCCCTATTTCTATTCTCGCAAAGTCTTCTTTACAACTTTTTACGTCCCTTGTGGCTGTGTTGCATATTGACTTTCTCCCTTTATCTCCAATTTCTATTTTTCTCTCTACTAAACATTACTACACAGAGTCTAGTTGTGCACGTGACTTGAACTTTGTAGCCCCTACGCCTTTCTGCTAGGTTGGGCCGCTGGGCTGCAGTTCCATCCTCAACACAGTATTACATGGCGGTGGTTTAAATGCCAGCTTTGATCATAGATTTGATGCAGTAGTAATCTGGCTCCGCAATGCATTATAGATTGACAAGCCCATCTGCAGGGGAAGCTGAGGGGGGGGGCAGGGTTTTTAGTCCGCAAAGGAAATTTCCCAAGCTTTACAGGGATTTATTTCCGTTGAAAGATTGACTTTCGAGTTAAAGTTTTTTTAGTCAAAAATGCATAGTAATTAAGTGACCGCTTTCATCTAGCTCGGCACTCGCTTAATCACTTTTTCCATCACTTTCATTTGCCTGATTGGAGTGTGGCTTGGACCTTAGGAGTTCTGCTAAATCCTATAAGCCTTAGTTTAGTCTGGTTGCACTTTTGCTAAGCTTCTTTGCGTCCAGTTTGTCTTCCCAAATTTGGGAAATTGTCTTACTCGTAAATCCTCTAAAATTCCATCTTACTGTGCTTCTATATATTTTCCAAAAGTTTTCTCCTATTCTCACCTCGAACTCTGTGCCTCTATTCTCACCCTGATCTCTGTGCCTCAATTCTCACCCTGATCTCTGTGCCTCAATTCTCACCCTGATCTCTGTGCCTCAATTCTCACCTCGAACTCTGTGCCTCTATTCTCACCCTGATCTCTGTGCCTCAATTCTCACCCTGATCTCTGTGCCTCAATTCTCACCCTGATCTCTTTGCCTCTATTCTCAGCCTGATCTCTGTGCCTCTATTCTCACCCTGATCTCTGAGCCTCTATTCTCAGCCTGATCTCTGTGCCTCTACTCTCACCCTGATCTCTGTGCCTCTATTCTCAGCCTGACCTCTGTGCCTCTATTCTCACCCTGATCTCTGTGCCTCTATTCTCAGCCTGATCTCTGTGCCTCAATTCTCACCCTGATCTCTGAGCCTCTATTCTCAGCCTGATCTCTGTGCCTCTATTCTCAGCCTGATCTCTGTGCCTCTATTCTCACCCTGACCTCTGTGCCTCTATTCTCACCCTGATCTCTGTGCCTCAATTCTCACCTCGAACTCTGTGCCTCTATTCTCACCCTGATCTCTGTGCCTCAATTCTCACCCTGATCTCTGTGCCTCAATTCTCACCCTGATCTCTTTGCCTCTATTCTCAGCCTGATCTCTGTGCCTCTATTCTCACCCTGATCTCTGAGCCTCTATTCTCAGCCTGATCTCTGTGCCTCTACTCTCACCCTGATCTCTGTGCCTCTATTCTCAGCCTGACCTCTGTGCCTCTATTCTCACCCTGATCTCTGTGCCTCTATTCTCAGCCTGACCTCTGTGCCTCTATTCTCACCCTGATCTCTGTGCCTCTATTCTCAGCCTGATCTCTGTGCCTCTATTCTCAGCCTGATCTCTGTGCCTCTATTCTCAGCCTGACCTCTGTGCCTCTATTCTCACCCTGATCTCTGTGCCTCTATTCTCAGCCTGATCTCTGTGCCCTATTCTCACCCTGATCTCTGTGCCTCAATTCTCACCCTGATCTCTTTGCCTCTATTCTCACCCTGATCTCTTTGCCTCTATTCTCACCCTGATCTCTTTGCCTCTATTCTCAGCCTGATCTCTGTGCCTCAATTCTCACCCTGATCTCTGTGCCTCTATTCTCACCCTGATCTCTTTGCCTCTATTCTCACCCTGATCTCTGAGCCTCTATTCTCACCCTGATCTCTTTGCCTCTATTCTCACCCTGATCTCTTTGCCTCTATTCTCATCTTGATCTCTGTGCCTCTATTCTCACCCTGATCTCTGTGCCTCTATTCTCAGCCTGATCTCTGTGCCTCTATTCTCACCCTGCTCTCTTTTCCTCTATTCTCAGCCTGATCTCTTTGCCTCTATTCTCAGCCTGATCTCTGTGCCTCAATTCTCAGCCTGATCTCTGAGCCTCTATTCTCACCTTGATCTCTGAGCCTCTATTCTCACCTTGATCTCTGTAGCTATATAGATAGAGCCACTCTATTAAGCACTGCTTAGGTTACAGGCCGCATGTAAATGTAGCTATACATTTAGAAGCTGAACTGTCCATATTTGCAGGGAGCTGAGCCATAATAATCTTCTTGTGCTCTGTCCTTTATAAGCTATTTGTTATATAGATTTTTGGGGAATTTTATCCTTCCTCTGGGCAAGAAGGCTCGCTCGCAACATCCTAATCTCTGATGCGTATTTGTTTAATCCTTACTTTAGACTCGGATGGATTATCTATTCAATCTTCTTAGTGATTCTAATGTATGCCTGTCCATCTGAGGCCAATGCGGGTTTCAGTTAATCTCTCTGAGTCTTTCATTTCAAATGTTTTCGTCTTTCATTTCCGAGTGAAATAGCCAAGCAAATTGCAGATTATGCTTGGAGCAAATTGAATTTACTCTGCATCAATTTGATTATTTAATTAATTAGACTAATGACAGTTCTCTTGTCCGGCTTCTCTAGTCAGCGAGTTTTTCACTTCATTTGCTTGAATATTTTAAGCCATTATGCTCACTAATGGTTATTATAAAATTATTACCCTTGCTCATATGACCCTGACTAGATGCTGTCTGTGACCCTGACTAGATGCTGTCTATAACCCTGACTAGATGCTTTCTTTGACCCTGACTAGATGCTGTCTATGACCCTGACTAGATGCTGTCTATAACCCTGACTAGATGCTTTCTTTGACCCTGACTAGATGCTGTCTATGACCCTGACTAGATGCTGTCTATAACCCTGACTAGATGCTTTCTTTGACCCTGACTAGATGCTGTCTATGACCCTGACTAGATGCTGTCTATAACCCTGACTAGATGCTTTCTTTGACCCTGACTAGATGCTGTCTATGACCCTGACTAGATGCTGTCTATAACCCTGACTAGATGCTTTCTTTGACCCTGACTAGATGCTGTCTATGACCCTGACTAGATGCTGTCTATGACCCTGACTAGATGCTGTCTATAACCCTGACTAGATGCTTTCTTTGACCCTGACTAGATGCTGTCTATGACCCTGACTAGATGCTGTCTATAACCCTGACTAGATGCTTTCTTTGACCCTGACTAGATGCTGTCTATGACCCTGACTAGATGCTGTCTATGACCCTGACTAGCTGATGTCTATGACCCTGACTAGATCATGTCTATGACATTGACCCCTATTAGTGATTGCATATGACTCAGTTCTATACTTCAATCTTTGAGCCTTTAGCTGTCAGTTTTCTGTCCTATAATGTGTCCTTACCTCCACTTCTCTTACCCTTTTCTCAGCTCTCGTGACTTTTTCCGACGGTCGCTACGCCGGAGCTGTACTGGATAGAAACGGCCTACGTCCGGCTCGTTTCTACATCACCGAGGACGACGTGATGTACATGAGCAGCGAGGTGGGCGTCGCCGATGTACCCGACGAATCGGTTCTGAAGAAGGTGAGCGGCTCTATGCGGCTTGGTTTGAGTCAGCAAGTCGGAATGAAGTAATGTTTAAGTTGATTAAGAATCCTACATAAATGGGATTGATGTACATCACAGCCGCAGCTAGCTGTGTACAGCTGCTCAGTCCTGACGGGCTGGAGGGGCCGCAACATCCACCCTAAATTTACCCAGCTCACACTGGGTACCCCATCTCAGCTCGGTGGACTAGAAGCAATGCGGGATTAAAGTGCCTTTTTTGAAGAGCACAAATTGTCTCCCAGAGCCGGGGCTCGAACCTACGACCTTACGGTCCTAAGATAGATGCCCTAGCCACTAATAACAAATAACAAATTTTTGATAAATATTTCAATAAGATTTCGCTGATTAAGTGAAAAAGAAAAAAGGCGATATTGTTTAAAAAAACTGAAATCAAAAGCCTCAACATCGTCACCCCCGTGTGGCAGGGCCGGCTAAGACCAGGCGGAATGCTCCTAGTAGACACAAAGCGTCAGAAAGTGATTGAAGACGCCGATCTGAAGCACGAGCTGGCCAGCCTGCGCCCCATTGAGCAGTGGATCAGCGAGCAGTCAGTCAGCATGGATGACATCCGACGGGTGCACAAGAAGCTGACCATGCACCCGCGCGACAGTTCCATGTACAACGACGATCGTCGGCTGCCACTGTTCGGCTTCACCAACGAGACCACCCTGATGCTGCTGATCCCCATGATCAGCAACGAGAAGGAGGCCCTCGGTTCCATGGGCAACGACGCGCCGCTGGCCTGCCTGTCCAGCTACAATCCGCTGCTGTTCGAGTATTTCAAACAGCTGTTCGCTCAGGTGGGCTTGGCTGTTGGTTGCTTTCTGCGTCTGAGCAATTCTGAGTAAATGGGTGATTCTGTGGGTGAGCAGTTTAGGGACTGGGTGATTCTGTGAGTGAGCAGTTTAGGGATTTGGTGATTCTGTGAGTGAGCAGTTTAGGGATTTGGTGATTCTGTGAGTGAGCAGTTTAGGGATTTGGTGATTCTGTGAGTGAGCAGTTTAGGGATTTGGTGATTCTGTGGGTGAGCAGCTTAGGGATTTGGTGATTCTGTGGGTGAGCAGCTTAGGGATTGGGTGATTCTGTGAGTGAGCAGTCTAGGGATTGGGTGATTCTGTGAGTGAGCAGTCTAGGGATTGGGTGATTCTGTGGGTGAGCAGTCTAGGGATTGGGTGATTCTGTGAGTGAGCAGTTTAGGGATTGGGTGATTCTGTGAGTGAGCAGTCTAGGGATTGGCTGATTCTGTGAGTGAGCAGTCTAGGGATTGGGTGATTCTGTGAGTGAGCAGTCTAGGGATTGGGTGATTCTGTGGGTGAGCAGTTTAGAGATTGGGTGATTCTGTGAGTGAGCAGTTTAGGGATTGGGTGATTCTGTAAGTAAGCAGTTTAGGGATTGGGTGATTCTTTGAGTGAGCAGTTTAGGGATTGGGTGATTCTTTGAGTGAGCAGTTTAGGGATTGGGTGATTCTGTGGGTGAGCAGTTTAGGGACTGGGTGATTCTGTGGGTGAGCAGTTTTGAGATTCCTTTATGAGAGGGTTATGAGTAATACATTTGGTTGCTAAGCGCTGATATCTCCCGGCAATCCGCAGGTGACCAACCCGCCCATTGACCCGTTCCGCGAGAGCGTTGTCATGACGCTGGAATGCCCCATCGGCCCTGAGGCCAACATCCTCGACCCGTCTGCTCAGCAGTGCCGCCGTCTGTGGCTCCGGCATCCGGTGCTGTCGCTGCACGACATGGAGGTCCTGCGCAGCATGAACTACCGCGGCCTGCGCACCAAGGAGCTGGACCTGTGCTATCCGCAGACCAAGGATCTGAACGCGCTTGAGGCCCGCATCAATCAGCTATGCGAGGAGGCCGAGCGGGCCATCGTGCGCGACGGCTACAGCTTCGTGCTGCTCAGCGACCGCAAGGCCGGCCAAGACTTCATCCCGGTGCCCAGCCTGGCCGGAGTCGGCGCCGTCCATCAGTACCTGGTGGAGAAGAAGCTCCGGTTGAGATGCGGCATCCTGTTAGAGTCTGCGGAGCCCAGGGAGGTGCACCACCTCTGCACCGTGCTGGGCTTCGGCGCCGACGCTGTCTGCCCCTACCTGGTGTAAGCTGGCGGGCTCCGGGTCGCTCAGTGTCTGGCCAGACTGATCTAATCGTACGATCTTATATCTAATCTCTAGATCTCATATCTAATCTCTAGATCTCATATCTAATCTCTAGATCTCATATCTAATCTCTTGATCTTATATCTAATCTCTTGATCTCATATCTAATCTCTTGATCTTATATCTAATCTCTTGATCTCATATCTAATTTCTAGATCTCATATCTAATCTCTAGATCTCATATCTAATCTCTTGATCTCATATCTAATCTCTTGATCTCATATCTAATCTCTAGATCTCATATCTAATCTCTTGATCTCATATCTAATCTCTGGATCTTATATCTAATCTCTGGATCTCATATCTGATCTCTTGATCTTATATCTAATCTCTTGATCTCATATCTAATCTCTTGTTCTCATATCTAATCCTTTGATCTCATATCTGATCTCTTGATCTTATATCTAATCTCTGGATCTCGTATCTAATCTCTTGATCTTATATCTAATCTCTGGATCTTATATCTAATCTCTTGATCTCATATCTAATCTCTTGTTCTCATATCTAATCCTTTGATCTCATATCTGATCTCTTGATCTTATATCTAATCTCTTGATCTCATATCTAATCTCTTGATCTTATATCTAATCTCTTGATCTCATATCTAATCTCTAGATCTCATATCTAATCTCTAGATCTCATATCTAATCTCTTGATCTCATATCTAATCTCTTGATCTCATATCTAATCTCTAGATCTCATATCTAATCTCTTGATCTCATATCTAATCTCTGGATCTTATATCTAATCTCTGGATCTCATATCTGATCTCTTGATCTTATATCTAATCTCTTGATCTCATATCTAATCTCTTGTTCTCATATCTAATCCTTTGATCTCATATCTGATCTCTTGATCTTATATCTAATCTCTGGATCTCGTATCTAATCTCTTGATCTTATATCTAATCTCTGGATCTTATATCTAATCTCTTGATCTCATATCTAATCTCTTGTTCTCATATCTAATCCTTTGATCTCATATCTGATCTCTTGATCTTATATCTAATCTCTGGATCTCGTATCTAATCTCTTGATCTTATATCTAATCTCTTGTTCTCAAATCTAATCTCTTTATCTAATATCTATTTTCTTAATCTCAAATCTAATCTCTTGTTTTCAAATCCAATCTTGATCTCATATTTAATCTTCCTATCTCAATTCCAATGTCCTTATCTCATATCTAATCTCCCTGTCTCATATCTAATCTCCCTATCACAAATCTAATCTCCCTATCTCATATCTCATCTCCCGATCTGATATATAGTCTCCTGATATCCTGATTATCTAATCTCCGGATCTCTTATCTTACCCTCCGATTTTACTTCTAATCTTATCTTAATGGTTCCTCTGAATCCTACTGGACTGTATATGCACCCTAACAATCTGCTGACCTAATATGTAAAATCTCCATCGCCATATTTAGTAGCAAATCTGTCAATCCATAAAAAACTTGTTAAAAATATGACAAGGCTTTTGTTTTACAAATAAAGTGCATAGTTACTCACGCCTTTTACCTAACCAACACAATTTGTTGCAGATACGAAACAATTTCAAAGATTCGCGACGAACGGCGTCACGATGTGCTGAAAAACATGACCGACGACGAAATCTACAAGAGCTACGCGTCGGCTACGAAACGCGGCATCTTCAAAGTGATGGCCAAAATGGGCATCTCCAGTCTGCACAGCTACAAAGGCGCACAAATATTCGAAGCTGTCGGCTTGGGCAGCGACGTCATGTCGAAATGTTTCACCGGCACGGCGTCGCGTCTCGGCGGCGTGTCGTTCCGACATTTGGCCGCCGAATCTCTGGCTAGATTCGAATACGCCTATTCGGATAGGCAGGGCGACAACAATCTGGTGAATAATCCCGGTTATTATCACTGGCGCAGCGGCGGCGAGAGTCACGTGAACGAGCCTAACTCCGTGGCCAGCCTGCAGGAGGCGGCCAGGCTGAATAGTCCCGACGCTTATAAGCGGTTTGCCGAGCAGGCCGACCTGTCCTCGGCCAAGTGCACCATTCGGGGCCAGCTGGAGTTCAATGTGGATCCGGCGCATTCTATTGATCTGGATCAGGTGCGAGAGACGGCAGGGTGGAGGGAGAGACGGCAGGGTGGAGGGAGAGACGGCAGGGTGGAGGGAGTGACGGCAGAGTAGAGGGAGAGACGGCGGGGTAGAGGGAGAGACGGCAGGGTAGAGGGAGAGACGGCAGAGTAGAGGGAGAGACGGCGGGGTAGAGGGAAGGACGGGAGGGTAGAGGGAGGGACAGCAGGGTGGAGGGAGAGACGGCAGGGTAGAGGAGGGAGAGACGGCAGGGTAGAGGAGGGAGAGACGACAGGGTAGAGGAGGGAGACGGCAGAGTAGAGGGAAAGACGGGAGGGTAGAGGGAGGGACAGCAGGGTGGAGGGAGTGACGGCAGAGTAGAGGGAGAGACGGCGGGGTAGAGGGAGAGACGGCAGGGTAGAGGGAGGGACAGTAGGGTGGAGGGAGTGACGGCAGAGTAGAGGGAGAGACGGCGGGGTAGAGGGAGAGACGGCAGGGTAGAGGGAGGGACAGTAGGGTGGAGGGAGTGACGGCAGAGTAGAGGGAGAGACGGCGGGGTAGAGGGAGAGACGGCAGGGTAGAGGGAGAGACGGCAGGGTAGAGGGAGAGACGGCAGGGTAGAGGGAGAGACGGCAGAGTAGAGGGAGAGACGGCGGGGTAGAGGGAGAGACGGCAGGGTAGAGGGAGTGACGGCAGGGTAGAGGGAAGGACGGGAGGGTAGAGGGAGGGACAGCAGGGTGGAGGGAGAGACGGCAGGGTAGAGGAGGGAGAGACGGCAGGGTAGAGGGAGAGACGGCAGGGTAGAGGGAGAGACGGCAGGGTAGAGGGAAGGACGGGAGGGTAGAGGGAGGGACAGCAGGGTGGAGGGAGAGACGGCAGGGTAGAGGAGGGAGAGACGGCAGGGTAGAGGAGGGAGAGACGACAGGGTAGAGGAGGGAGACGGCAGAGTAGAGGGAAAGACGGGAGGGTAGAGGGAGGGACAGCAGGGTGGAGGGAGTGACGGCAGAGTAGAGGGAGAGACGGCGGGGTAGAGGGAGAGACGGCGGGGTAGAGGGAGAGACGGCAGGGTAGAGGGAGGGACAGTAGGGTGGAGGGAGTGACGGCAGAGTAGAGGGAGAGACGGCGGGGTAGAGGGAGAGACGGCAGGGTAGAGGGAGGGACAGTAGGGTGGAGGGAGTGACGGCAGAGTAGAGGGAGAGACGGCAGGGTAGAGGAGGGAGAGACGGCAGGGTAGAGGGAGAGACGGCAGGGTAGAGGGAGAGACGGCAGGGTAGAGGGAGAGACGGCAGGGTAGAGGGAAGGACAAGAGGGTAGAGGGAGGGACAGCAGGGTGGAGGGAGAGACGGCAGGGTAGAGGAGGGAGAGACGGCAGGGTAGAGGAGGGAGAGACGACAGGGTAGAGGAGGGAGACGGCAGAGTAGAGGGAAAGACGGGAGGGTAGAGGGAGGGACAGCAGGGTGGAGGGAGTGACGGCAGAGTAGAGGGAGAGACGGCGGGGTAGAGGGAGAGACGGCAGGGTAGAGGGAGGGACAGTAGGGTGGAGGGAGTGACGGCAGAGTAGAGGGAGAGACGGCGGGGTAGAGGGAGAGACGGCAGGGTAGAGGGAGGGACAGTAGGGTGGAGGGAGTGACGGCAGAGTAGAGGGAGAGACGGCGGGGTAGAGGGAGAGACGGCAGGGTAGAGGGAGGGACAGTAGGGTGGAGGGAGTGACGGCAGAGTAGAGGGAGAGACGGCAGGGTAGAGGAGGGAGAGACGGCAGGGTAGAGGGAGAGACGGCAGGGTAGAGGGAGAGACGGCAGGGTAGAGGGAGAGACGGCAGGGTAGAGGGAAGGACGGGAGGGTAGAGGGAGGGACAGCAGGGTGGAGGGAGAGACGGCAGGGTAGAGGAGGGAGAGACGGCAGGGTAGAGGAGGGAGAGACGACAGGGTAGAGGAGGGAGACGGCAGAGTAGAGGGAAAGACAGGAGGGTAGAGGGAGGGACAGCAGGGTGGAGGGAGTGACGGCAGAGTAGAGGGAGAGACGGCGGGGTAGAGGGAGAGACGGCAGGGTAGAGGGAGGGACAGTAGGGTGGAGGGAGTGACGGCAGAGTAGAGGGAGAGACGGCGGGGTAGAGGGAGAGACGGCAGGGTAGAGGGAGGGACAGTAGGGTGGAGGGAGTGACGGCAGAGTAGAGGGAGAGACGGCGGGGTAGAGGGAGAGACGGCAGGGTAGAGGGAGTGACGGCAGGGTAGAGGGAAGGACGGGAGGGTAGAGGGAGGGACAGCAGGGTGGAGGGAGAGACGGCAGGGTAGAGGAGGGAGAGACGGCAGGGTAGAGGGAGAGACGGCAGGGTAGAGGGAGAGACGGCAGGGTAGAGGGAAGGACGGGAGGGTAGAGGGAGGGACAGCAGGGTGGAGGGAGAGACGGCAGGGTAGAGGAGGGAGAGACGGCAGGGTAGAGGAGGGAGAGACGACAGGGTAGAGGAGGGAGACGGCAGAGTAGAGGGAAAGACGGGAGGGTAGAGGGAGGGACAGCAGGGTGGAGGGAGTGACGGCAGAGTAGAGGGAGAGACGGCGGGGTAGAGGGAGAGACGGCGGGGTAGAGGGAGAGACGGCAGGGTAGAGGGAGGGACAGTAGGGTGGAGGGAGTGACGGCAGAGTAGAGGGAGAGACGGCGGGGTAGAGGGAGAGACGGCAGGGTAGAGGGAGGGACAGTAGGGTGGAGGGAGTGACGGCAGAGTAGAGGGAGAGACGGCAGGGTAGAGGAGGGAGAGACGGCAGGGTAGAGGGAGAGACGGCAGGGTAGAGGGAGAGACGGCAGGGTAGAGGGAGAGACGGCAGGGTAGAGGGAAGGACAAGAGGGTAGAGGGAGGGACAGCAGGGTGGAGGGAGAGACGGCAGGGTAGAGGAGGGAGAGACGGCAGGGTAGAGGAGGGAGAGACGACAGGGTAGAGGAGGGAGACGGCAGAGTAGAGGGAAAGACGGGAGGGTAGAGGGAGGGACAGCAGGGTGGAGGGAGTGACGGCAGAGTAGAGGGAGAGACGGCGGGGTAGAGGGAGAGACGGCAGGGTAGAGGGAGGGACAGTAGGGTGGAGGGAGTGACGGCAGAGTAGAGGGAGAGACGGCGGGGTAGAGGGAGAGACGGCAGGGTAGAGGGAGGGACAGTAGGGTGGAGGGAGTGACGGCAGAGTAGAGGGAGAGACGGCGGGGTAGAGGGAGAGACGGCAGGGTAGAGGGAGGGACAGTAGGGTGGAGGGAGTGACGGCAGAGTAGAGGGAGAGACGGCAGGGTAGAGGAGGGAGAGACGGCAGGGTAGAGGGAGAGACGGCAGGGTAGAGGGAGAGACGGCAGGGTAGAGGGAGAGACGGCAGGGTAGAGGGAAGGACGGGAGGGTAGAGGGAGGGACAGCAGGGTGGAGGGAGAGACGGCAGGGTAGAGGAGGGAGAGACGGCAGGGTAGAGGAGGGAGAGACGACAGGGTAGAGGAGGGAGACGGCAGAGTAGAGGGAAAGACAGGAGGGTAGAGGGAGGGACAGCAGGGTGGAGGGAGTGACGGCAGAGTAGAGGGAGAGACGGCGGGGTAGAGGGAGAGACGGCAGGGGTAGAGGGAGGGACAGTAGGGTGGAGGGAGTGACGGCAGAGTAGAGGGAGAGACGGCGGGGTAGAGGGAGAGACGGCAGGGTAGAGGGAGGGACAGTAGGGTGGAGGGAGTGACGGCAGAGTAGAGGGAGAGACGGCGGGGTAGAGGGAGAGACGGCAGGGTAGAGGGAGAGACGGCAGGGTAGAGGGAGAGACGGCAGGGTAGAGGGAGAGACGGCAGAGTAGAGGGAGAGACGGCGGGGTAGAGGGAGAGACGGCAGGGTAGAGGGAGTGACGGCAGGGTAGAGGGAAGGACGGGAGGGTAGAGGGAGGGACAGCAGGGTGGAGGGAGAGACGGCAGGGTAGAGGAGGGAGAGACGGCAGGGTAGAGGGAGAGACGGCAGGGTAGAGGGAGAGACGGCAGGGTAGAGGGAAGGACGGGAGGGTAGAGGGAGGGACAGCAGGGTGGAGGGAGAGACGGCAGGGTAGAGGAGGGAGAGACGGCAGGGTAGAGGAGGGAGAGACGACAGGGTAGAGGAGGGAGACGGCAGAGTAGAGGGAAAGACGGGAGGGTAGAGGGAGGGACAGCAGGGTGGAGGGAGTGACGGCAGAGTAGAGGGAGAGACGGCGGGGTAGAGGGAGAGACGGCGGGGTAGAGGGAGAGACGGCAGGGTAGAGGGAGGGACAGTAGGGTGGAGGGAGTGACGGCAGAGTAGAGGGAGAGACGGCGGGGTAGAGGGAGAGACGGCAGGGTAGAGGGAGGGACAGTAGGGTGGAGGGAGTGACGGCAGAGTAGAGGGAGAGACGGCAGGGTAGAGGAGGGAGAGACGGCAGGGTAGAGGGAGAGACGGCAGGGTAGAGGGAGAGACGGCAGGGTAGAGGGAGAGACGGCAGGGTAGAGGGAAGGACGGGAGGGTAGAGGGAGGGACAGCAGGGTGGAGGGAGAGACGGCAGGGTAGAGGAGGGAGAGACGGCAGGGTAGAGGAGGGAGAGA
Source organism: Macrostomum cliftonense (assembly GCA_950096795.1). Classification (NCBI taxonomy): domain Eukaryota; kingdom Metazoa; phylum Platyhelminthes; family Macrostomidae; genus Macrostomum; species Macrostomum cliftonense. The sequence goes on from CATNEM010000009.1 coordinate 1,732,152, forward strand.
CGACAGGGTAGAGGAGGGAGACGGCAGAGTAGAGGGAAAGACGGGAGGGTAGAGGGAGGGACAGCAGGGTGGAGGGAGTGACGGCAGAGTAGAGGGAGAGACGGCGGGGTAGAGGGAGAGACGGCAGGGTAGAGGGAGGGACAGTAGGGTGGAGGGAGTGACGGCAGAGTAGAGGGAGAGACGGCGGGGTAGAGGGAGAGACGGCAGGGTAGAGGGAGGGACAGTAGGGTGGAGGGAGTGACGGCAGAGTAGAGGGAGAGACGGCGGGGTAGAGGGAGAGACGGCAGGGTAGAGGGAGGGACAGTAGGGTGGAGGGAGTGACGGCAGAGTAGAGGGAGAGACGGCAGGGTAGAGGAGGGAGAGACGGCAGGGTAGAGGGAGAGACGGCAGGGTAGAGGGAGAGACGGCAGGGTAGAGGGAGAGACGGCAGGGTAGAGGGAAGGACGGGAGGGTAGAGGGAGGGACAGCAGGGTGGAGGGAGAGACGGCAGGGTAGAGGAGGGAGAGACGGCAGGGTAGAGGAGGGAGAGACGACAGGGTAGAGGAGGGAGACGGCAGAGTAGAGGGAAAGACAGGAGGGTAGAGGGAGGGACAGCAGGGTGGAGGGAGTGACGGCAGAGTAGAGGGAGAGACGGCGGGGTAGAGGGAGAGACGGCAGGGTAGAGGGAGGGACAGTAGGGTGGAGGGAGTGACGGCAGAGTAGAGGGAGAGACGGCGGGGTAGAGGGAGAGACGGCAGGGTAGAGGGAGGGACAGTAGGGTGGAGGGAGTGACGGCAGAGTAGAGGGAGGGACAGCAGGGTGGAGGGAGGGACAGCAGGGTGGAGGGAGGGACAGCAGGGTGGAGGGAGGGACAGCAGGGTGGAGGGAGAGATGGCAGGTTAGATTGAGAAACAGCAGGGTAGAGGGAGGGACAGTAGGGTAGAGGGAGTGACGGCAGAGTAGAGGGAGGGACAGCAGGGTGGAGGGAGGGACAGCAGGGTGGAGGGAGAGATGGCAGGTTAGATTGAGAAGCAGCAGGGTAGAGGGAGGGACAGTAGGGTGGAGGGAGTGACGGCAGAGTAGAGGGAGGGACAGCAGGGTGGAGGGAGGGACAGCAGGGTGGAGGGAGAGATGGCAGGTTAGATTGAGAAACAGCAGGGTAGGGGATCAATGTAAGAGTGAAGAGGGGATCAGCTTCACCTGAAGTTATCAACTTCCAACGTGTTACGCCACCCAACCAGGTGGAGCCGGCCTCCAACATTGTCAAGCGCTTCTCCACCGGCGCCATGAGCTTCGGCAGCATCAGCTACGAGACGCACACGACCCTGGCCATCGCCATGAACAAAATTGGCGGCAAGTCGAACACCGGCGAGGGCGGCGAGCTCGCCGAGCGTTACTTGAACCCGGAGACTCGCTCCGCCATCAAGCAGGTGGCTTCGGGCCGATTCGGTGTCAACAGCGCCTATCTGACCAACGCCGACGAGATCCAGATCAAAATGGCTCAGGGCGCCAAGCCGGGCGAAGGCGGCGAACTGCCTGGATACAAGGCTAGTGCTCGGCTTGATGCTGCTTAACTGCAGATGCTTTTGTGCATTTTTCATAGCAATGTTTGTGGGTTACTTGCTACTCTTTGTGCCTAAATTTTCACTCTGTGTGTGACTTTATACTCTTTGTTTGATTTGTCACTCTTTGTGCGTGACTTGTCACTCTTTGTGCGTGACTTGTCACTCTTTGTGCGTGACTTGTCACTCTTTGTGCGTGACTTGTCACTCTTTGTGCGTGACTTGTCACTCGTTGTGGGTGACTTGTCACTCTTTGTGCGTGACTTGTCACTCTTTGTGGGTGACTTGTCACTCTTTTGCGGGACTTGTCATTTTGTGTCTGACTCGTCACTTTTTGTGCCTAAGTTTTCACTCTTTCAATTTTCACTCTTTATGTGATTTATCTCTCTTTGTATGTGACTTGTCACTCTGTGTGCCAGAGTTTTTACTCTGTATGTGACTTGTCACTCTTTGTGTCTGACTCATCACTCTTAGTGTCCAACAGGTCACTCTTTCTGTCAGACTCTTCACTCTGCCTATGCATTTTTTATTTTAAATGTGTTAAACCTATCACGCAGAGTAAATAATGTGTCACTCAGTCTTTATTTATGAATGTTCACTCTAACGATTGTGAATCATTCCTCTAATAATAAAGACTGCTGCATAACACACTGTCTGAGCACTCCGACACCACGCTAAGCCGACTTCCCTTCGCATCTCCACCGCGCAGGTGACAGACGAAATCGCCGCCTGCCGATCCTCCATCCCGGGCGTCGGTCTGATCAGCCCGCCGCCGCATCACGACATCTACTCGATCGAGGACCTCGCCCAGCTCATCTACGATCTGAAATCGGCCAATCCCTCCGCGAGGATCAGCGTCAAGCTGGTCTCCGAGATTGGCGTCGGCGTCGTAGCCTCCGGCGTGGTCAAAGGCAAGGCCGAGCACGTGACCATCTCCGGCCACGACGGCGGCACCGGCGCCTCCAGCTGGACGGGCATCAAGCACGCCGGGTTGCCATGGGAACTCGGGCTGGCCGAGACGCATCAGACTCTCGTGCTCAATGACCTTCGCTCTCGGGTGGTGCTGCAGGTGCGCGTCGGGGCGATTGGATTTGGGCTTTGGGTGTCCGGGTCGGGGCCATGTTTGTTGGGGATCTCCTGAATGATCTCAATGAGAATCTCATTTAAGATCTCAATAAGAATCATTTATGATATCAATGAGAATATCACCCTGGATCTCAATCAGAATCTCCTTTAGTATCTCAATGAGAATCTCGTGAAAGATCTTAATGAGAATCTCGTGAAAGATCTCAATGAGAATCTCCTGAAGGATCTTAATGAGAATCTCCTGAAGGATCTCAATCAGAATCTCCCAAAGGATCTCAATCAGAATCTCCCAAAGGATCTCAATCAGAATCTCCTGAAGGATCTCAATCAGAATCTCCCAAAGGATCTCAATCAGAATCTCCCAAAGGATCTCAATGAGAATCTCCCAAAGCATCTCAATCAGAATCTCCCAAAGGATCTCAATCAGAATCTCCCAAAGGATCTCAATGAGAATCTCCCAAAGGATCTCAATCAGAATCTCCCAAAGGATCTCAATCAGAATCTCCCAAAGTATCTCAATCAGAATCTCCCAAAGTATCTCAATCAGAATCTCCCAAAGGATCTCAATCAGAATCTCCCAAAGTATCTCAATCAGAATCTCCCAAAGGATCTCAATCAGAATCTCCCAAAGGATCTCAATCAGAATCTCCCAAAGTATCTCAATCAGAATCTCCCAAAGGATCTCAATCAGAATCTCCCAAAGGATCTCAATCAGAATCTCCCAAAGGATCTCAATCAGAATCTCCCAAAGGATCTCAATGAGAATCTTCCAAAGGATCTCAATCAGAATCTCCCAAAGGATCTCAATCAGAATCTCCTGAAGGATCTCAATGAGAATCTCTTTTAGGATCTCAATGAGATTCTTCTCTAGGATCTCAATGAGAATCTCCTGTAGAATATAATTGAGAATCTCGTTTAGTATCTCAAAGAGAATCCTGTGGGATCCTTCAGAGTCTCGAGGAGTTAAATAGAATCTCAGACTAGTTAAAAATTAAAATCTCAATGAGACCCCCCCCCATCCAATCCGCTCGACCTTCAGGCGGACGGGCAGATCCGCACCGGCCGCGACGTGGTGATGGCCGCCCTGATGGGAGCCGACGAATTCGGCTTCTCAACCGCCCCGCTGATTGTCCTGGGCTGCACCCTGATGCGCAAGTGCCACCTCAACACCTGCCCAGTCGGCATCGCCACCCAGGATCCCATATTGAGGAGGAAATTTGCCGGCCAGCCGGAGCACGTCATCAACTACATGTTCATGCTGGCCGAGGAGGTTCGCGGCTACATGGCCAAGCTGGGCTTCCGCTCTATGAAGGACATGATTGGCCGGGTTGACCGTCTGCGGCCCAAGGATCGCGCGCCAAATAGGAAGCCGTCGCTGCTGACCTTCGACAGTATTTTGTACAACGCGTCGGCCGCCAGGCCCGAGGTTGTGGCTCAGGGCGGCTGCATGGCGCAAGAGTTTCGCCTTGAGGATCGGGTTGACTTCAAGGTAATGGAATAAATTTCGCGAGCTTTATTAATTTTCGGATTTGTAGGGCTTCAGTGCTTTTACATTTCGGTATTTAGAAAATATTTACTTAAGTATGTGTACTCTAAGCTTTGAAAAGTGCATCTTTTCTTTCCAAGCCTAAAGTGCACGTGTTCTTTTAAGGACTAAGTAGGTGCATGTGTCCTTTAATCCCTAAAAGTGCATATGATCTTTTAAGGCATTAAAGTGCGAATGCTCTTTTAAAGCCTTAAAGTGCAAATGCTCTTTTGAAGCCCTTAAGTGCATGAGTAAAAGTACACAAAAGTGCAAAAGTACAATTGAGTTTGTAAGTTCTAAAAGTACATTCTCTGAAATACCAAAAAAGTACATGCACCCATTTGAAGGGCTTTGAAAATACCCAATGTACTATTCAGTTATCGCTACTGCAACCCAACCCAACTTTAATCAGCTAATCGAAGAGCTTCGCGACGTGATCGAAGGCCGCAGCCCGTCGGCCAGCCTGTCGCTGACCATCGGCAACAGGGATCGCACGTTCGGCTCGACGCTGAGTTACGAAATCTCCAAACGTCACGGCGAGGCCGGCCTGCCGCCAAATTCGATCTCGCTCAAGCTGACTGGCCACGCTGGCCAGAGCTTCTGCGCCTTCCTCACCAACGGCGTCAACGTCGGCCTCGAAGGCGACGCCTGCGACTACGTCGCCAAGGGTCTCTCCGGCGGCCGAGTCGTCGTCGTGCCGCCCGCCAGCGTTAATAAAAAATTCGCCAGCGAGGACAACATCATCGTTGGCAACGTCTGCCTGTACGGCGCCGTCAAAGGCGTCGCCATGTTCCGCGGCCAGGCTGCCGAGCGCTTCTGCGTCAGGAACTCCGGCGCCCTGGCCATCTGCGAAGGCTGCGGCGATCACGGCTGCGAGTACATGACCGGCGGCACCGCCATCATCCTCGGCCCCACCGGTCGCAACTTCGCCGCTGGCATGAGCGGCGGTACCGCCTACATCTACGATCCCAACAGGAACTTCGAGCAGCGCTGCAACAAAGCTTCCGTCGACGTGCTGCCGGTGCGCGAGCCCGAGGACTTGGAGATGCTCCGCCAGGTGCTGACCGACTTCCTAACCGAGACCGGGTCGCTTCGGGCCAAGCAAGTGTTGGACAATTTCGAACAGATTGTCGGCCAATGCTTTCTGAAGGTGTTCCCGCACGAGTATCAGCGCGTGCTGAAGGAGGCGAAGGCCAGCGCCGATGCCAAACAGGAGGCGGCCAATCACCTGAGCCTGCAGCGTCAGAGCGCCATGTCCATGGCGGCCAAGAAGCCGCTCAGCCAGATGGTGGAGAATCAGGACATGGACTTTATCGGCGACATTGACGACGAGGAGAATGAGAGAGAGGACGAGCTGGTCAAGACTACAGGTGAGAGTTTTGCCGGTTTTCCAGTTGCCATTAGATGCGAATTTTAGCGAATCTCTGACTGCGCAAATCTGCGTGATTTTTAATTAACAGAGAAAATTCTGTTACCGATTCCACACCAGTCGGGTGAGCGCCGGTCTAGTTCGAACATATTGTCTCATTGCCTGCTTAACATCCTTGACTAGCGTGTTCTTGGCTGGCGTCACTGGCTTGCATAATTTTCTCAGCTGTGCCTCTTGAACTAACACGCTGCGTCTAACACTCTGAACTTGACATCCTCATCTCACTTCTTTGTTTAGATCTTTTGCTGACTTCCATCACGTCCTTCGTCGACATCCTTTGCTGACATCATTCACTGATACCCTTCACTGACATCACTCACTGACATCATTCACTGACATCACTCACTGACATCATTTCACTGGCATTCTTCACACTGACATCACTCACTGACATCATTTCACTGGCATTCTTCACACTGACATCGTTCACTGACATCCTTTCACTGAAATCCTTCACTGACATCCTTCACTGACATCATTCACTGACATCCTTTCACTGAAATCCTTCACTGACATCCTTCACTGACGTCATTCACTGACATCCTTTACTGACATCCTTCACTGACATCATTCACTGACATCCTTTACTGACATCCTTCACTGACATCATTCACTGACATCATTCACTGACATCACTCACTGGAATCCTTCACTGACGTCATTCACTGACATCCTTTACTGACATCCTTCACTGACATCCTTCACTGACATCATTCACTGACATCCTTTACTGACATCCTTCACTGACATCATTCACTGACATCATTCACTGACATCACTCACTGGCATCCTTCACTGACGTCATTCACTGACATCCTTCACTGACATCCTTTCACTGACATCATTCACTGACATCCTTTCACTGACATCACTCACTGACATCACTCACTGACATCATTTCACTGACATCATTCACTGACATCATTCACTGACATCATTCACTACATCATTTCACTGACATCACTCACTGACATCATTCACTGACATCATTTCACTGACATCACTCACTGACATCACTCACTGCCATCATTCACTGACATCCTTCACATCCGCCTTACATCCTTGAGTAACATCTTGAGTACCTTAAGTCGTTAATTTTCTTTTCATTAATAACATCCTTGACACAAGTCTTTGTCTGATATGTCTTTATCTACAAACACTTAGACACCGCACTCTTGTTTATTATCCCAACCTAACTAAGTAGCATCGTTGTCTTTGTAATGTTCAACTTTAATTTTCAATGATATCCGATGATAAACTCTAAAAATCCTTGCTTAACGCTCCCGTTTAAGATTTGCTTATAAGTTATTTAACCTTACGTATCAATAATACCTTGAAACATCCCTGCTTGCAGCAACCATTGAAAAAATTAATTTTTCAAGATAAAAAGTTAAATATTATCGAACTCGAGCCCAGCCAACTTCACCCCCCTTTCGAATTCAATGATTTCCAGTGGCCGAATCGCGTCAAAAGCAGCCGCCAAAGCAGTCGCCCAGTGTGGTTGCGAACGGCAGCGCCTCGAACTCGACCAGCGTGGTCAGCGCCGTGTCAGCTGTCTCAACCGCCACCGCCACCTCCAACGGCACCAGCTCGAGCTCCGCCGCTCAAAACGGCACCGCTACATCGGCTGCCTCCGTCTCCGACATCGAGGACATCATCCATCAGGACGGCTCCAAGCCGCTGAAACTGGCCAAGCTAGACAAGGTTCGCGGATTTGTAAAATATCCCCGCGCTAAGTACCAGTACAAGGAGGTGAAATCCCGCGCCGACAACTGGGACGAGATTTTCAATCACGACGACGTTCAGCGTGGCCTCCGGATGCAGTCGGCTCGCTGCATGGACTGCGGCATCCCCTTCTGCCAGTCTAATCACGGCTGCCCGCTCGGCAACATCATCCCCAGGTTCAACGACCTGGTGTTCCGCCACCAGTGGAAAATGGCGCTCGAGACCCTGCTGCAGACCAACAACTTCCCGGGTGTGTTGCGCCTTTGTTTTTGCCTCGCTATGCTTCTCTCACTGCTGTCTACCAGTCTCACTCTACTTCTCCCAATGCTGTCTACCACTCTCGATCTACTTGTCCCACCGCTGTCTACCAGTCTCACTCTACTTCTCCCACTGCTGTCTACCACTCTCGATCTACTTCTCCCACCGCTGTCTACCAGTCTCACTCTACTTCTCCCACTGCTGTCTACCACTCTCGATCTACTTCTCCCACCGCTGTCTACCAGTCTCACTCTACTTCTCCCACTGCTGTCTACCACTCTCGATCTACTTCTCCCACCGCTGTCTACCAGTCTCACTCTACTTCTCCCACTGCTGTCTACCACTCTCGATCTACTTCTCCCACCGCTGTCTACCAGTCTCACTCTACTTCTCCCACTGCTGTCTACCACTCTCGATCTACTTCTCCCACCGCTGTCTACCAGTCTCGCTCTACTTCTCCCACTGCTGTCTACCACTCTCGATCTACTTCTCCCACCGCTGTCTACCAGTCTCACTCTACTTCTCCCACCGCTGTCTACCAGTCTCACTCTACTTCTTGCAATAATTTTGTCTAAGTATCATTTAAGCTGCCTCTTTATTGGATAAAATAATGTGTAGTAATTGCGTTCTAATACAGTAGAACGCGTTCCAATACAATATAAGCACCGCATGCTCGAATAAGATCAAATCCCCTAGCCAAACCGATGGATAGCTCGTATAATGTTAGTCCAAGATCTAATGACAGAAATTTCTAGAAATTTCACCCCTTCAGTAGTTGCTTTGCTGGGGTGGCTTGTTTTTTTCCAGTTCACTGAAACTCTTTGAGCCTCGTCTCCCTCGTCTTACCGATTTTTCCCCAGTCCTTAGTAACTCCCTCACTCCTGTTCCTGCCTCATCATTCTTGTGTAATCTTGTTTCCACGCGGGGACGCTTCTAAAGGAACCAGTAGGCGAGTATTTTCTGTCGGGTCAGCTGCGCTTCGGTGATTTTAATTAGCTGGGACTTGTCTGCAGGTAGCCTATCTTATCTTTTGTGTGTTTCTACGGGCAGTTGTGAGTCTGTGAGATCTACGAGCGTACTTTAACTGAATTGCGGCCTTCTCCTGCTCAGGTCTCAGTGCCTGCCGGCACCAAAGCTTTTAGAAATAGGATCTCTGGATTTCACAGATTTTTGTAGTTCCTAAATTTATATAGAAGTCACTAATTTAAGTGCCAACACTCCTGTTTCTCAGCATATTAACACCCGAACCCTAGAATTTACGAGTCGTAAATACCCAAAATTTCAGACTGTAGGCAAGCTTTTTCTTAGAATGTAAATTCCTTGATTCTTAAAATGCAGATGCTTTAATTCTTAAAATGTAGATGCCATGTTTCTTAGAATGCAGATGCCTTGGTTCTTAGAATGCAGATGCCTTGTTTCTTAGAATGCAGATGCCTTGGTTCTTAGAATGCAGATGCCTTGTTTCTTAGAATGCAGATGCCTTGGTTCTTAGAATGCAGATGCCTTGTTTCTTAGAATGCAGATGCCTTGGTTCTTAGAATGCAGATGCCTTGTTTCTTAGAATGCAGATGCCTTGTTTCTTAGAATGCAGATGCCTTGTTTCTTAGAATGCAGATGCCTTGTTTCTTAGAATGCAGATGCCTTGTTTCTTAGAATGCAGATGCCTTGGTTCTTAGAATGCAGATGTCTTGTTTCTTAGAATGCAGATGCCTTGGTTCTTAGAATGCAGATGCCTTGTTTCTTAGAATGCAGATGCCTTGGTTCTTAGAATGCAGATGCCTTGTTTCTTAGAATGCAGATGCTTTGGTTCTTAGAATGCAGATGCCATGTTTCTTAAAGTGCAAAAGCCTCGATTCTTAGAATGTAGAGGCCTTGTTTCTTATTTTATTGTTTTTCGTTATTCTTAAAAAAACAAATCATGCATTTTTGGAATACATACTAAGAATTTGAAATTCTTTTCCTAGTGATATGCATCTCCTACTAACCTCCATGAACCTTACTGTAAAAGCCTCCTGGTGTAAAAAAATATATATTCTCGTAAAATTTCTTATTAGAACGTAAATGGACCATATCTTTCTCATTTTTTGATAGTTTTAAGACATAAATTTGTTTTTCTCTACTTACATAGTAGACAAATTAGCATTTTACAGCTATAATTTGCAAATTCTTATAAAAAAATGGCAACCTAAAACTCGCAGAATTCACCGGACGCGTCTGCCCGGCCCCATGCGAGACCGCCTGCTGCCTGGGCATCAACGCGCCGCCCGTCACCATCAAGAACATCGAGAACAGCATCATCGAGCACGCGTTCGCGCACGGCTGGATAGCGCCGGAAATTCCGCCGTCCAGGACCGGCCGCCGCATCGCCGTTGTTGGCAGCGGCCCAGCCGGACTGGCCTGCGCCGCCCAGCTGAACAAGGCCGGCCACCTGGTGACCATCTTCGAGAGAAACAACGCCGCTGGCGGCCTCCTTCGCTACGGCATCCCCAGCATGAAGCTGTCCAAGGCCGTCGTGGAGCGCCGCATCGCCCTGATGGAGGCCAGCGGCATCGAATTCCGCTGCAACGTCAACGTCGGCGACGGGCAGGCTGCCACCCAGCTGCTGCAGCAGTTTGACGCCGTCTGCCTCTGCACCGGCGCCACCTGGCCGAGGGACATTCCTGTGCCAGGTGAGCGACTGCTGTCAGTCAGTCAGTCAGTCAGTCAGTCAGTCAGTCAGTCAGTCATTCGTCAGTCAAATTTAAAAAAGAACACACCGGAAAGCTTGTCGGCAATGTAATCTTTGTAATGTTTGGGATAAAGGGGTCCCCTTATCCATCGCACTCGTATATTAGATATCTAAAACAAGTCAAGCAAGCCAGCCAGCCCTACAGCGCATCGATCTTGCAGTCGCCGGAGCCGAATTGGAAGACGTTGACAGCGCCGCATCGGGCCGCGTGGTTGCCCGACGTGAATGGCGGCCGTCCGCCCTGATTGCCCGAGCACTCGGCCTGGCGCACGTTGCCCTCCCAGCCTTCGCCATTGAGCACGAAGCCCTTGAATTCGAACCAGCCGTTGTCCGTGGCGCCGCAGTCGACCTCCATGTCGACCATCCAGTAGTGATCGCCGTAGGTATTCAACGCCTGATGGCCCGGATGTCCTTGCTGGTTGGTGGTCCAAGCCAACGGCACGCCGGCCGCTTTCTGGCCGCCGTGGCTGCCTTGGCCTGCTTGTCCGCCGTGCCAGTTCAGCAAGCTGCTGCCGCGGCTCCAGTCCGTGTAGGCGCTGTAGTGCTGCCCGGAGCCCAGCGAGTTGATCCGCACGCCCACAGAGCAGGGGTCCGTGTCCGGGCTGGAGCTGCCGCGGCAGTCCGGCCTGCGGCTGTGATCGACGCCGCCGCGAAGGAACAGGTTCTGGCCGGGCGCGGTGGCCTTGCGAATCAGCACGACAGTGCGGCGCCACTGGTTGTCGGGACTGTTGGTCCGCGGCGGTTGAGTCGGTCCGCGCGGCGTTGTCGTCTGAGGCGACTGCGTTGGCGGCGGCACCACGCCACCGCCGCCGGAGCCGCTGCAGGAGCCGGAGCCCGCCTTGGCCTCAACGTGGATGGCGAAGATCGGATTGTCCCAGTCCGTGATGCTCACCCGGGCCGTGCCGTCGGCGTTGACGGTGACTGGGTCGGCGCCGTTGCAGCCGCCGTTGCTGTTCGGGCAGCCGCGGATGACGTTGCAGTAGCTGCCGGCTGGCAGGCCCGTCTGGAACGTGCCGGACCAGCTGCCCTCGTTGCTAATAGCAACGAAACCGCGTCCGCCCCGACTGAATGCCACTTTGTTGCCTTCGGTGCGTTGGTTTTGAATGTTGTTGGCGTTGGTTACGGCCTTGCGGAAGCTGGCCATGCCGGCGATGGCCTGCCAGCGGTGCTCGCACACCCAGCCGTCACCGCAGCTGCCGTCCGCCTTAATAACGACGTCCTTGGTGCTTCCGTCGCTATTTGCCGGCGGTCCTTGGCCGTCAGTGGTGAATTCGTAGCTGCTCATCACGCGGGGATGGCCGTAGGTGTAGCCGAGCGTGACCGCCTGGGCCACCTTGTACTTCCTCGGGTTCTTGTAGGTCACGACGTTTCCTCCGCCGCCGTGACCTCGCTGATTGTCGTGATTGTCAACGAATACGAAGGCGTCCTTGGATTCCACCATGCCCCAGCCGGGATCATAGAGGCCGTTGATGCCCCAGAGGCCGCCGGCGACGTCGTTAATCTTGATGCAGTAGCGGAATTCGGTCACCTTGCCCAGGCCAATGTACTCTTGGGCGCGCACCTCCCCGACCTGATCAGGTTTGATGTTGAGTTTATTGGTACGAATCGAACTCGAGACCTTTGATCAGTCGAATCCACACGCTCAAAAAAGGATTGTTACCTGAGCCAAGTCGATAACCTCGTGGAAGAAAAACGCCTTGCGTCCTGCTGGGAACCAACGAGTATTGAGATCGTGCGTCATCTCCTGGATTGCTTTGAGATCTTTCGGCCACATGTGCTTGCCGGCGTCGATGCGGAAGCCGGCGACGCCGATGTCGATTAGATCGTTGAGGAAGCCGGCGATCTTCTGGCGCACGCCAGGCAGAGCCTGGTTGAGGTCGGTCAGGCCGAGCAGGCGGCAGTTTCGAACTTGGGCCACGTCGGTCCACGAGTTGATGCAGCAGCAGGCCGGGCAGCCGCCGCAGCCGTTAAAATCGGCCTTGGTGAATGGCACAGCCGGGAAGTGCATCTCGTCGGCGTCGAAGTCGCTACCGCCGGAGCCTTTGCCGCGCCTGCCAGTGCCGGACATGTGGTTGATGATGGCGTCAACGTAGATGCGAATGCCGACATTGTTGCAGCGTTCCACCATGTTGATGAATTCCTGCCTGCTGCCGGAGCGGCTCTCCAGCTTGTAGCTGACTGGCTGGTAGCGCTGCCACCAGGGATAGCCGTCCACAATTACGTGCTCATTGGGTGGCGATACCTGTCAATCATTTATTTTCATTGGATGTCACGTTGATGACTTTAGAATCAGATTAAGTTAAGTTAAGTTAAATCTGCAGGAGGGCTGCAGACACTTTGACGCTTAAAGCGCCATCGTCCCACAACCAGCGACTGGGCATGACTGTCCATTGCGCTGACTCCTGAAGCGCGTTCAGTCACACTAAATACAGTAGACAGGTATAGACACACACAGGCCGGCACCCAGTCACGCACTCACATAGGTGTACTAGCGGCGGTTCCAGGCATGTACACTCTCTATGCCTTGGGGGGTTGTCCTCATGGGCGTAAATTGCGCAAAAAAGCCAACCAATCCGTGCACAAGGCCCCAAATTAATGTGACCCTGCGCACGAAACCGCACTAGGGAAAATAGCCAACCTACAACGCGGGGTCGAACCTGGACCAGTGGCACACAAGGCAGACGCGCTAGACCGCCGAGCCACTCGCCCCCTTTAGAATCAGAGAGTTAATCTTGAAGTCGCATTGATTACGTTGGATAAGCATCAATGATCTTCAATTGAAATTTCTGGCCAAAAACAGACACGAGAAAGTACAGACCTGGACGCCGCAGTATCCCATTGGAGCCAGGAATCGCTCGCACTCGGCCGCAATATCTTTCCACTTCCATTCGAACAAATGCACCATGACTACCCGATTGTCTTTGCAATTCGGATCGTGATAAGCCGACCAAGCATTGCTTGTTGGTAGGTAGGCGGCGGCCAGAACGGCTAGAGCCGTCGCCACCGCGGCCAGAGTTTTGCCAGTCATTGCGTCTTCCTTAATCCGAACTTTTTCGGAGCCTTCGAAGAGGCTAAATAGTCAGTTCAAGGCGCTGGTTGTCCGTTTGTTAATTTCCCAGGCGGAAATATCAGCAACACACACACACACACACACCCCCAGCCAGTTCGAATCTAGCGCCTGCATTCAAGTATTTTTGGCTATTGTTGTTTTTTTTTACAGCGAGATCGTAAATTTTTTTAACTTCACTTTGTTTTCTTTATTAGTCACGCACTGTCACGTGTTTTACCTGAGGTTTAGCGTCTGTGAGTGCACCTGTTCTGTTTCCAATATCAAAAGCCCTCGAAGTCCAAGGCACGACAAGTTTTTTGCAGGATTTTAAAAATATATATTATTTGGAAAACAGTAGAGGTTATGGTTTATAAGTTAGTTTAGGTATTTTTAGCAACTAATTATTTATTAGACACGTCGCCACAATACTCGGAAGTTAATATCAACAATATAGATGGTAATTTCTGATAATTATAATTGTAAACTGTATGAACCAACGATTATGCAGCGGACATGAAGGCATTCATAGATCACTGGGAAGGCTGCAGTTAGAGATTGATAGATCACTGGGAAGGCTGCAGCTAGAGATTGATAGATCATAGGGGAAGGTTGCAGTTAGAGATTGATAGATCACTGGGAAGGTTGCAGTTAGAGATTGATAGATCCTTGGGAAGGTTGCAGTTAGAGATTGATAGATCCTTGGGAAGGTTGCAGTTAGAGATTGATAGATCCTTGGGAAGGTTGCAGTTAGAGATTGATAGATCATTGGGAAGGTTGCAGCTAGAGATTGATATGATAGATAATTGGGAAGGTTCCAGTTAGAGATTGATAGATAATTGGGAAGGTTGCAGTTAGAGATTGATAGATCATTGGGAAGGTTGCAGCTAGAGATTGATCGATCCTTGAGAAGGTTGCAGTTAGAGATTGGTAGATCATAAGGGAAGGTTACAGTTAGAGATTGATATGATAGATAATTGGGAAGGTTCCAGTTAGAGATTGATAGATAATTGGGAAGGTTCCAGTTAGAGATTGATAGATAATTGGGAAGGTTCCAGTTAGAGATTGATAGATAATTGGGAAGGTTCCAGTTAGAGATTGATAGATAATTGGGAAGGTTCCAGTTAGAGATTGATAGATAATTGGGAAGGTTCCAGTTAGAGATTGATAGATAATTGGGAAGGTTCCAGTTAGAGATTGATAGATAATTGGGAAGGTTCCAGTTAGAGATTGATAGATAATTGGGAAGGTTCCAGTTAGAGATTGATAGATAATTGGGAAGGTTCCAGTTAGAGATTGATAGATCATTGGGAAGGTTGCAGCTAGAGATTGATCGATCCTTGAGAAGGTTGCAGTTAGAGATTGGTAGATCATAAGGGAAGGTTGCAGTTAGAGATTGGTAGATCATAAGGGAAGGTTGCAGTTAGAGATTGATATGATAGATAATTGGGAAGGTTCCAGTTAGAGATTGATAGATAATTGGGAAGGTTCCAGTTAGAGATTGATAGATAATTGGGAAGGTTGCAGCTAGAGATTGATCGATCCTTGAGAAGGTTGCAGTTAGAGATTGGTAGATCATAAGGGAAGGTTGTAGTTAGAGATTGATATGATAGATAATTGGGAAGGTTCCAGTTAGAGATTGATAGATAATTGGGAAGGTTCCAGTTAGAGATTGATAGATAATTGGGAAGGTTCCAGTTAGAGATTGATAGATAATTGGGAAGGTTCCAGTTAGAGATTGATATGATAGATAATTGGGAAGGTTGCAGCTAGAGATTGATCGATCCTTGAGAAGGTTGCAGTTAGAGATTGGTAGATCATAAGGGAAGGTTGCAGTTAGAGATTGATATGATAGATAATTGGGAAGGTTCCAGTTAGAGATTGATAGATAATTGGGAAGGTTGCAGCTAGAGATTGATCGATCCTTGAGAAGGTTGCAGTTAGAGATTGGTAGATCATAAGGGAAGGTTGTAGTTAGAGATTGATATGATAGATAATTGGGAAGGTTCCAGTTAGAGATTGATAGATAATTGGGAAGGTTCCAGTTAGAGATTGATAGATAATTGGGAAGGTTCCAGTTAGAGATTGATAGATAATTGGGAAGGTTGGAGTTAGATATTGGTAGATCATAAGGGAAGGTTGCAGTTAGAGATTGATAGATCCTTGGGAAGGTTGCAGTTAGAGATTGATAGATCCTTGGGAAGGTTGCAGTTAGAGATTGATAGATCCTTGGGAAGGTTCCAGTTAGAGATTGATAGATCATTGGGAAGGTTGCAGCTAGAGATTGATTGGTCCTTGAGAAGGTTGCAGTTAGAGATTGGTAGATCATAAGGGAAGGTTGCAGTTAGAGATTGATATGATAGATAATTGGGAAGGTTCCAGTTAGAGATTGATAGATAATTGGGAAGGTTCCGGTTAGAGATTGATAGATCATTGGGAAGGTTGGAGTTAGATATTGGTAGATCATAAGGGAAGGTTGCAGTTAGAGATTGATATGATAGATCATTGGGAAGGTTACAGTTAGAGATTGATATGATAGATCATTGGGAAGGTTGTAGTTAGAGATTGATATGATAGATCATTGGGAAGGTTACAGTTAGAGATTGATATGATAGATCATTGGGAAGGTTACAGTTAGAGATTGATATGATGGATCATTGGGAAGGTTACAGTTAGAGATTGATATGATAGATCATTGGGAAGGTTACAGTTAGAGATTGATATGATGGATCATTGGGAAGGTTACAGTTAGAGATTGATATGATGGATCATTGGGAAGGTTACAGTTAGATTAATAGATGATTGTAGAAGTTGTTGTTAGAGAGATAATAAAAAATCCAGGCGATAAAATTGGAAGGATTGATAGATGACAGAAATTGATTCGTCAAGAGCTTGCCGTATCAATCAAATGACGTCAGCAAACAAGGAAAACTTTCAAGAGTCAGTCCATAATGTCGCTGGACGTAAACTTAGTCTTGGTCGAGGCCAGCTCCATCGATTCCAACATCGCCCCGGCGTCGCCTCCGCCTCCGCTGTTGCCTCCGCCCCCTGCGCCGCCTCGTTTTCCGCCGGCGGAGCGTCCAGCGTCCGGCGTGAACGAAGGCGTTAGCAGCACCAGCCGTCGGCGCATTCGCCAACTATTGGCAACCTTGCTGGCTGTTGGCAGCCAGATCTGTCCGTCCAGGGTGCTGATGACCGTTGACTTCGGTCGTTGCGATTTCTCCTCCAGCAGCTTCGTTAGGGGCGGCTTCTTGTCCCGGTTGTACTCGCGCATCTCGTATTTCAAGCTTCTCAGAGCCAGCAGCTTGGAGCGCAGGGTCTGGTAGAGAATCGGGACGGCTATGAGCAGCAGCAGGAGCAGAGTGTAGGTGAGGGCGAATGCGATTGAGATCACGACTGGATCATGGCCCGAGGCCTGACGGTTCAGTTCGTCGGTGCAGGATGTGGCCATGGCTGTTCTTTGGTTTCTTGATTCCAGATTCTTCTCGATACATAATTATTAATTATTAATATTAATAAGCTGGAACTTCAGCTTCCGAAGTAAAAATAAAATTAGTCTATGTCCTGAGTGGCCTGACGCTCTTTTTGGATTAACATTAATTTTATTACTTCAAACTGAACGAAAGACTTTCGAGAGAAATGAATTTCACAAACAATAAACTTTATTAACACCTTATTAACTTCACGCCACATAAACATTAAACCCTATTGGGTCAAAATAATAAAAAATTCAATTCCAATAACTGCTGCAGTCTAAAAACTTCTCACATTATCTTCTTCACACCACATAAACATTAAACCCTATTGGGTCAAAATAATAAAAAATTCAATTCAAATAACTGTTGCAGTCTAAAAACTTCTCACCTTATCTTCTTCACACCCCATTAACTTTAAACCCTATTGGGTCAAAATAATAAAAAATTCAATTCAAATAACTGTTGCAGTCTAAAAACTTCACACCCAAATGAATTCACAGCTCATAAACTTCTCACCTTATCTTCTTCACACCCCATAAACTTTTAACTCTAATTATTGATCAAGAGTCAACAAAATTACTTCACACTCCATAACTGTTTTACCCTAAAAACTTCAAACCAAAAAACATTTGACACCCCAATAACTTCACACCTCGAAGCTTCTCAACCAATTAACTTTAAGACAAAAATCGCAACTCATTAAATTCACAACCGTGCCTACCAAACCCAGGCCGCAAACTGAACGGCATCCACTTTGCCATGAGTTTCCTGGAAAACTGGCAGAAAACTCAATCAGTCGACAACTACGGCACCGATCTGGCCCTAGTTGCCAAAGACAAAGACGTCGTAGTCCTTGGCGGCGGCGACACCGGAGTGGACTGTCTAGGCACCGCCCTGCGTCAGGGCGCCCGCTCGCTGACTACCTTCGAGATCTTGCCGGAGCCTCCGGCCAACCGCGGCACCGACAACCCGTGGCCGCAGTGGCCCAAGGTGTTCAAACTCGACTACGGACACGAGGAGGTGAAGCTGCGCTTCGGAAAGGACCCGCGCGTGTTCAGGTTGGACAGATTCATCTATCCGTCAATTGAAAAAACCAATTCAAATTCCAGCATAGTTAATTCCAGCAATAAACCCACATCCGCAGCATCGCCACCAAGGAGTTCATCGACGACGGCAACGGCAACGTGTGCGGCGTGCGCACCTGCCAGGTGAAGTGGAGCAAAGACGTCGCCGGTCGCTGGGTGATGACCGACGTTCCCGGCACTGAGAAAGTCTACAAAGCCGACCTGGTGCTGCTGGCCATGGGCTTCGTGGGCCCGGAGAAGCGCATTGTTGAAGAGCTCGGACTGCAGTGCGACCCGCGCAGCAACATCGAGGCCGTGGTTGGCACCTACAGGTGAGGGGTCCATTGAAGGGTGGTTAAGTCACTTTTAGTCATAAAGTCCACAAACAGTCGGTCATAAACCCTCCCATCAAATCGGTCATAAACCCTTCCATCAAGTCGGCCATAAACCCTCCCATCAAGTCGGTCATAAACACTCCCTTAAAATCGATCATAAACCCTTCAATCGAATCAGTCATAAACCCTTTAACCAAATCGATCATAAACCCCTCTCATCAAATCGGTCATAAACCCCTCTCATCAAATCGGTCATTAACCCCTCTCATCAAATCGATCATAAACCCCTCTCATCAAATCGTTTATAATCCCCTCTCATCAAATCGGTCATCAACCCTCCCATCAAATCGGTCATAAACCCTTCAATCAAATCGGTCATAAACCCTCCCATCAAATCGGTCATAAACCCTCCCATCAAGTCTGTCATAAACACTCCCTTAAAATCGATCATAAACCCTTCAATCAAATCGATCATAAACCCTCCAATCGAATCGGTCATAAACCCTTTAACCAAATCGATCATAAACCCCTCTCATCAAATCGGTCATAAACCCCTCTCATCAAATCGGTCATAAACCCCTCTCATCAAATCGGTCATAAACCCTTCAATCAAATCGATCATAAACCCTTCAATCAAATCAATCATAAACCCTTCAATCAAATCGTTCATAAACCCTCCCATCAAGTCGGTCATAAATTCTCTTATCAAATCGGTCATAAACCCTCCCATCAAGTCGGTCATAAACCCCTCTCATCAAATCGGTCATAAACCCCTCTCATCAAATCGGTCATAAATTCTCTTATCAAATCGGTCATAAACCCTCCCTTCAAAGAGAGTCATAAAATCTCTATGAAATCGGTCATAAAACCTCCACAAAATCTGTCATAAACCCTCAATCAAATAGCCCATAACCCCCAAACCTAACCCACACCAGAACCTCGGTGCCCCGAGTCTACGCCGCTGGCGACTGCCGCCGCGGCCAATCCCTGGTGGTGCACGCCATCAACGAAGGTCGCCAGGCGGCCCGAGAGATTGACTACCACCTGATGGGCCGCAGCTACCTGGCCGGGCCTGGCGGCCTAGTACGCATCAACTACATCAAGGAGGCTTAAAACTATCCTTTCGATCTTTTTTTTCTCTGATCGAATAAAAAACACAAGCAAACAAAAATTAACTAACCGAAAGCTGACTCGAACCAATTTTATTATTGCCCGCGTTCCCATTGTTGTCGGTGCGTCATTTATCGTTTTATTTAATTAGAAAATTTCAAATTGGCGCCAATTTTTTTATAAAAAATAATTACAAATTTTGTTTTTGTCTACTAACAGTAGCAAGTAAAGAAATTTCAATTCTGAAATAGAAATTGGCGCTAATTCAAAATTTCGCCCTAAAAATAATATAACTGATCAGACGCGTTATATAAAATCTCATTGATTCATTTGTTCTATTTCTAACAGCTTAAATCGTCGTTTAGAAAAGCAAAAACTACAAAAAAAACTTATTTGGTTTTCTCTTCGCACCAAAATATTACTGACGCTTAGAAGTAGTTGAAGTGCGTTTTAATTCTGCTACTAATCGCACTAGCTTAGCCAGTACGCGTTATAAAAAATTAGAGTATTTCATATTAGCTTGTCGAATCCTCTGTACCGCTAGATTTTTTCTTCGCTTTTATCTATGATATTGAAAAATACGCACTTTATTAGCTTGAGTAATGTGCAAAGCATACGAAAATTAATGTTGAAAACTGCTCATCGTCGATTGGATTTTTTTAGAATTTCCATAATTCTTTATGATTGTTTCCATGAGATCCATTTTTTATTTTATTAATCGCAGGCTTGTTACTAATAGTAGCGTGATCATATTTGAGATTCTTTTTTTAATCCTCCATAGCTTCTGCCTAACAATAGAAGGATTGTTGTTTTTGTTTATTAATAATCAACTCCATTGTCATTGGCTTTCACATTGGCCAGACTATTTATTTCCCGTGTACAAATTTGAGCGAGTTAACGCGCTCAAAAAAAAGTCTACCAGCGTGCTAAAATCACCGAGTTTATGTACCCTCACTCGCTCATTTTCGCACGGTCCTGACTCGCTGAAAGCACTTTTTTGTAAAAATTCTCTCGCTCACGACTCGCGAGAGAATTGACGCGCTAAACCGATAAAAACGCGCTGGCATGGCTCGCTGAAAACCGCGCTCGCTCGCTCGCTGAAAAACGCGCTCAATCCCCCGCTCGCTCGCTGAAAAGCGCGCTCAATCCCCCGCTCGCTCGCTGAAAAGCGCGCTCAACCCCCGCTCTCTCGCTGAAAAACGCGCTCAATCCCCCGCTCTCTCGCTGAAAAACGCGCTCAACCCCCGCTCTCTCGCTGAAAAACGCGCTCGCTCGCTCGCTGAAAAACGCGCTCAATCCCCCGCTCGCTCGCTGAAAAGCGCGCTCAATCCCCCGCTCGCTCGCTGAAAAGCGCGCTCAACCCCCGCTCTCTCGCTGAAAAACGCGCTCAATCCCCCGCTCTCTCGCTGAAAAACGCGCTCAACCCCCGCTCTCTCGCTGAAAAACGCGCTCGCTCGCTCGCTGAAAAACGCGCTCAATCCCCCGCTCGCTCGCTGAAAAGCGCGCTCAATCCCCCGCTCGCTCGCTGAAAAGCGCGCTCAACCCCCGCTCTCTCGCTGAAAAACGCGCTCAATCCCCCGCTCGCTCGCTGAAAAGCGCGCTCAATCCCCCGCTCGCTCGCTGAAAAGCGCGCTCAACCCCCGCTCTCTCGCTGAAAAACGCGCTCAATCCCCCGCTCTCTCGCTGAAAAACGCGCTCAACCCCCGCTCTCTCGCTGAAAAACGCGCTCGCTCGCTCGCTGAAAAACGCGCTCAATCCCCCGCTCGCTCGCTGAAAAGCGCGCTCAATCCCCCGCTCGCTCGCTGAAAAGCGCGCTCAACCCCCGCTCTCTCGCTGAAAAACGCGCTCAATCCCCCGCTCTCTCGCTGAAAAACGCGCTCAACCCCCGCTCTCTCGCTGAAAAACGCGCTCGCTCGCTCGCTGAAAAACGCGCTCAATCCCCCGCTCGCTCGCTGAAAAGCGCGCTCAATCCCCCGCTCGCTCGCTGAAAAGCGCGCTCAACCCCCGCTCTCTCGCTGAAAAACGCGCTCAATCCCCCGCTCTCTCGCTGAAAAACGCGCTCAACCCCCGCTCTCTCGCTGAAAAACGCGCTCAACCCCCGCTCTCTCGCTGAAAAACGCGCTCAATCCCCCGCTCTCTCGCTGAAAAACGCGCTCAACCCCCGCTCTCTCGCTGAAAAACGCGCTCAACCCCCGCTCTCTCGCTGAAAAACGCGCTCAATCCCCCGCTCTCTCGCTGAAAAACGCGCTCAATCCCCCGCTCTCTCGCTGAAAAACGCGCTCAATTCCGGGCTCATTAAAGTGCGATTAGTTTCGCGCTTAAAGTACTCTCGTTTTAAAGATAATTTGAGGCTATATGAAAATATTGAAACAGTTTATTTAAAGACGTAAGCACTAAATTATATAAAGTTGGCTGCATACAAACAACGGTGGGGTACATTTGTTAATTCGAACAGAGTTTAACTGTTGTACATGTACAGAAAGGTAAAGTATATTAAATTGACAGAAATTAATAACAGTCTGCGTTTTATATCCTACGCAAGTCACACAACAAGATAAAAACGGGCGCACGAAACGGACGCTATAGAAACAGGCCAAACCGGCCTAAAAATTGAAACAGAGTTGCATTAACAAACGGAGGAAATTTAACAGAGTTTAGAAAATTCAAAGTGCATTTTAATAGATTCCTCGCGGAAATGCGAATAGCAAATACAAAAAGGGCCACTTTCAAATGAATTTGGAGAGAGAAAGTCCACTGAAAGTGGCAGAGATCTGCAGTGGCTGGGATCTGCACCTGCAGTGAATAGGGGATCTGCAGTGACATGGGATCTGCAGGTGACATGGGAGTACGTTTTCAATTAACAAAGAAATATTACTGCTGCATTAGACATCGACCGGAAGTGGTGAGACTGGAATTACTCTTTTCCAGTCTCCCAGAACAATGCCTCCCAAGAAAAGCGCCCCGCCCAAAAACAGCGCCCCCTAAGTATTGCGCCCCCAAGAACAGCGTCCCACAGAACAGAGCCTCCTGGAACAGTGCTCCTTATGGAGATCAAGAAGGAGACGGCGGTCACCCTGAATAAATTGAAAATATTCTGAGGGCACGCGATGTTGTTGAGGGGATATGAGAGAGCGAATTTGAGGGTGCGAATGTCATATTTAATTGCGGGCTGTATTAATTACACATAAGTTTCCGTAAGATCAGAAAGTACTTATTCGGCGCGGCCTGGCGTGGACGTCTCCGTGTTGCCAGGGCCGTGACCATCGGCAGCAGCGCTGCCTGGCGTGGACGTCTCCGTGTTGCCAGGGCCGTGACCATCGGCAGCAGCGCTGCCTGGCGTGGACGTCTCCGTGTTGCCAGGGCCGTGACCATCGGCAGCAGCGCTGCCTGGCGTGGACGTCTCCGTGTTGCCAGGGCCGTGACCATCGGCAGCAGCGCTGCCTGGCGTGGACGTCTCCGTGTTGCCAGGGCCGTGACCATCGGCAGCAGCGCTGCCTGGCGTGGACGTCTCCGTGTTGCCAGGGCCGTGACCATCGGCAGCAGCGCTGCCTGGCGTGGACGTCTCCGTGTTGCCAGGGCCGTGACCATCGGCAGCAGCGCTGCCTGACGTGGACTTCGCGTTGGATTTTGCGTTGGCCGACTTCGCGTTGTTATTCGAGTCGACTTTATTGCGCGCCAAACGAGTGACCCCACGGTAGCAGGTGGCCAGTTCGCCGTGGTCAATGACTGCAAAGCCATTGTCCTTAAGAAACGCCACAACGGCTTTCTTTTTACGCGGATCAGTTTCAGGTCGGTTTTGGCCGTTCTCAGTAGACCTACCGGACCACGAGGTTTCCGTCAGTTCCTTGGTAGTGAAAACGGCGCGAATGATCGCTCGATACAGTTTCTTCACCTCTTTCAACGAATCCGGCTTCGCTGTGCAGGCGTCAACGAGCTCCGCTATGGTGTCAAGGTTTGCCTTGGTCGTGACTATGTCATTGTACCCCTCGATAAAGGGCAGCTCGACTTGCCTTACATCCGTGGTTCTGGACGAAGACGACCTAGGCGCCGTGATGGCGCACGGATTCGGGGGGAGGCTGCTGCTTGCAACGGCGGCCGGGAAGAGCGCTGACGCGGCCATAGCCGCGGAGATAGCCGTTTGAAGCTCGTTCCGCGTCACGCCGCTTCCCGACGCAAGACGTCCAATATTAGAATCTGACTCATCGTCAGAGCCGGCTGACAACGCAGTCTCCGGATCCGCAGACTCAACAACTTGTGCAACCTCGGCAGCATCTACAAAATGCGCAGATGGTATTAGTTGCTGTGCCGCCCAAAGCCCGACTTGTTTGACAAGGGAGCAAATTTTGCTGCCGCTGACGGCTGTTACTTTGGCTTCCTTGTCAATCTCAACGAGGTAGTTGCTGACAGTGCGCAACTGGTCGATGTTCGAGCGGACCGTCTCCTGCAATATGTGGTTGCTCTTCTTTAGTCGCTCGCTATTGCGCCGCTCCGCGACTAGCTCATCTTTGAGCAACTGAACCTCGTCACTGCGCGCCTGGTGGTCGGATCTGGCCGTTTTTGAAGCCGCCGAAAGTTGCTCGATGCGCCCCTCGCACTCACTGATAGTGCGGCGCAGCTGCGCCGCCTCTGAGAGGAGGCTTGTGCAGCGAGGGCATTTTTCGGGCAGGTGGTGCAGGAGCACCGGTTGAGTGGTGCTCGCCGCCGCGGCCTCGCGTCCGGAGATGGCCGCCATTGCATCTTTGGCGAGGCGCATGGTCTCGTAGGGGCCAGCAATTATCGTAGCGGCGTATTTCTTCGAGCCCGGTTTCACAACACGGACTGCGGCCACTTGCACAATGGCACCGATGTGGCAAGGCGGAGGTTGTGGCTCCACAATATTTGACTGCGGCCAGACCTGCAGCTCCTGCTTCCGGTCTCTATACCGGAAGATTAGATAGGCGCCTGGGCCCGTCTTTGGTGCCGTCGGGCCGCGAGGCCGGCTGGAGCCTGACCGCTTGCTTCGAGGACCACCGTCTTCGTCGTCGTCGTCATCGTCGTCGACGGAAGCCTCGCTCTCCACATCTGCGACCGGTGCCTCGCTCTGCACATCTGCGACCGGTGCCTCGCTCTGCACATCTGCGACCGGTGCCTCGCTCTCCACATCTGCAACCGGTGCCTCGCTCTCCACACCTGCGGCAAGCGCATCGGTTAGCGTGTCGGCTACCCGAGCGGCGGCGATAGTTTTTAATCTTTTGCCTTTTTTACTTGCAGAGTGGGCAGGTCCTCTGGTTGTCTTCTTTTCGGCTTCCTTGTTGATGGTCGCCAAAACTCGCTTTCGCGAGTTGCGTACGTTAGCTACTGAAGACATTCGGAGCTCTGGGTTGACTGAAAAATTTGAAACGTAAATTTGCGGTTACTATTGGCGCAGTAGTGTGAAGGGCCAACGTCTGAAGGTAGGGTATCATAGATAGGACATATTTTACGTAATCCTGCGAAGTTCTACTACTACCAGTACTACTACTACTACTTGAAGGTACACTTTGTTCGGGAGCTAGTAACGTTACTTAACTACTATACAGGTAATAGTATTTAGGATGATGAGGTTGTTGAGTAACTGTGTACATTAATTAATTAATTAACTTATTGAAACGAAAACGAAACCAAAGTATTAGGCAGTTGCGGCATAAATGTTGAAAAATGAAAAAATTGACACTTATATTAAGATTTATACATATAACACGGGGCACGGGCGTTACAATCCGTAGTAAAATTATATTCTCAATGAGAATTACAGTTAGGAAGAGTTCAAATAGCCAAATCATATAAAATAAGGAGGTTTGATTATCCAGGTGTGATAAGCTAGAATTAATGTCCATTTTATGCACGAGTCAACAGTCTACTCCCATATTACATTGAGGACACAAGTACCCATAATTAATTCACATACGGCGTATTCATGCATGGTTTTCAGTCAGGAGAGAGAAGAAGAGAAGACACGTCGAAGAGAGAATTGAGTTCAAGCTGCGAATGAGTATTGTCGATGAGGCAGAAAGCCCACTTTCATATCGCCCACGCAGCAGGCTGCGATGATGCTTGCTGCAGGTACTTCGAAATAAAACGGTGATAGTGGTCCGAACGGATCCACGTAGATTCGGCGCACGTGCGAGAAATGACAGCCACCATTGGATTGGATCCCCAACAAGTGGAGCAGATGCTCATTCTGCACCAAAGGTCCTGTCGGTAGACGGCGCAACTGTACGACGGTGCTCGAATCACGGATATAAATTCCCTCCACTCGACCGAATTCGAACAAGTCGCGGCGGTCCTCAGCGACGCAATAGGCAACAAAGCAGGAAATTATTTTCTGATTCCGCATACCCGGCCGATACACGGCAATTCGCGTACCGCTGCTCAGGGTGGCGCTGGTGAATTCCATAGTGGTCCGAAATTTGCGGAGCACACACCCGTCCACAGTGCGAAAGTCGGTTTCTCTCTCGAAGTCTGCAGAAAACGGGTTGCTAATTCTTAGGCGGTCCTGCATGTCACGGCGCTCAAACTGGCGTTGCAGAATCCCAGCGAGTTCTACGTCGACACGCCGAGTTCCGTGAATGCGCCGTCGCATGGCGCAGTGCGCCGACTCGAAGAGCCCGGCGGAGAGTCTCCACAGCGGCCCGTACAGCTCGGCGTACACTCCTATGAAAGAGTTAAGGAGGTCGAAAGCAAATATGTGCGTCAGTACAGTCAACGAGTAATATTAATATTGTACTAATTGACGGTACTTTTTTAATACTTTACATTCGCGTAACTGTGGAGTGTTGTTCTATAGAAATTGATATTTAAAATGCTGATAAACTTGCTTAAAATATACTGGCCAAACGAAACACACACACAGAAGATAGCCCCCTGACTACCTAGGTGCCTGCACACTTGATGTGCGTTGTAGGTCATCGCCGCATCGGAGTACATCTCCCTGAGAAGCCGATGGTAGTGATGCAGAGACACCTCAGCTGCGTGGACCTCGGTAAGCGGCGCACCCTCGAATGTCAGCCAGAAGAGCGGTGCCGATAGGAGTAGGAGGTGATGATAGTACCTCAGTGCGTCCGCCTCAGTAAATACATTCTCCAGCGTCATTGGACCGTAGACAAGTAGCCAGGCCTGGAACTCGTGGCCACGAAACATTAGGACCTCCCGCAACGTGCGGGGTGCACGCTGGTGGTCATGCGGAACATAAAGTCGCGACGCCGCCGCATCAATGTCCGCGACCCTTCGCGACAGATCCGGGCTACGTGCCATCGGGTCAGGTTTCTTCAGCGGGTGGAACAGCTGGGTCCACTTCCATTTCGCCACACCCAGGTAGGCCTGGTGCAGCAAACAGGGTGGACAGCCGTGCATGTAGTCGAATCCGTTTAAGACCAATAGTTTGGACACGTCCATCACGCCCAGCAAGTTGTCCCGTCCTCTTGGGACGGCATCGGCGAGCATCAGCGTGTCGCTTAGGTTTCGCACACTGGTCTGGGTGCATCCCGCCTCCGTGGCCCTGGCAACACCCTCGCCTCCATCGTCATCTAGAAACCGGGGCGCGCCGCGGCGGAACTGAGCGACGCTGTAACAGTTGTCACAACCGTGCACAGAGTTATGACGCTTCAAGCAAAGCACCTCAGCTCGCTGTGGGGCGTCCATAACGAAGAGGAGCGGATGTAGGCGCAGGACACCCGGCGTGGTACCCGCAAGACCACCTCCAGTGCTGTACTTCACACCGTCGCGGCGCAAATTGTTCAACTCCGCAACGAGCCACGGAAGGAAAGCAACGGCCTTTACCTTTTTGCAAGCTGCCCAGAGGCCGCAGATGACAATTAGCTTCGGCTTCCGCGCTTCACTAATTTCGTTGATTACCAAATACACTGGGCACATTTCTCCCCTCGAATTGACGTACAGAGGAAATCCGTCGATATTTATGGTGTATGATAGATCCTGCCTATCGTGTAGCGGTATGCTGCGCTTGAAGTGCATATACTCCGTACTGGATCCTAGCTGCAGGCAACCAGGCGTTGCGGGTTGGTCCACCGGAAAGGTGACATGGTCCAGCAGATGCGAGTGCTCAATCAGCTGACGAATCTGGCGCCTGATGTCGAAGCACCAGAAGTTGCTGACCATGCCAGCTGAGAGCGTTAGTGCGCAGTTTCTGCATTCTGTCCCGCCGTCGACTTCTGCCTTGGACACCTCGACACTACAGCGGGGGCAGAACTGCTGCCGTTGAGCGGATGCTTGGCGGAAGACGTTCAGACAGACGAATGTACTCTGGGGATACACGCTTCCCGCGGGCAGAATCTCGCCTGTGTATACCAGCAGGTCCTTTAAGAAAGTTACCGGCAGAGTGTATCGGTCCAGCAAAATGGAGGCCAGGACCGCAATGCCATTGTGTGTGTACTTGGCGCCGGGATACGCGACGGCGTCCGCACGCAACCTGTACGTGATAGGTGGTTCGATCGTACATAGTAGCGTTAGTAGTACATGATACAGAATTATTAATGCAAGGTGTACGTAGTGACCAGTCATAACAATTTTATTACCTGATAGGCTCCCGACCTTCCACTCCGCAGCCTGCTCTCTCATCGTTACTATCAGTCGTGGGTCGCGGACCAAAGATGTCTTCTTCCAATTCGGCGGGATTAAGCTCCGGCAGGGCCTCTGGATCAATGGCGAAGCCGTCTAAAAAAAGATCGTCCTCCACTGCGTCTGCAGGCTGGTAGGGGGCATACTCCTGATCATCGAGGGCAGCGGCGTCGACAGCAGCATCTTGAAACACATCAGGAAAAGAGCGCGTTTCGTCGCCATCTTCTTCGTAGATAGTGTCGTCGTCTGAAAAGTTGGCGGCAGGGGCAGCTTCGGCTGCTGCAGCTTGCTGAGGAGCAGGGGCAGCTTCGGCTGCTGCAGCTTGCTGAGGAGCAGGGGCAGCTTCGGCTGCTGCAGCTTGCTGAGGAGCAGGGGCAGCTTCGGCTGCTGCAGCTTGCTGAGGAGCAGGGGCCCTTCTTCTGACCCGCCGGGCCCTTGGCTGCTGCTCCGCTTGTTGCTCGGCTACAGCGAGCTGAGCCAGGGAGCGCATTGCTCGCTGTTGTAGCAGGCGCAGGCGTCTTAATTCTGGACGCATTAACTCTGGAATAGCTAGCCGGTGGATGCTTCGATCTATTAATTCCTGTTTAATTAATTCTTGTGCAGTTGAAATCACTTATGCGCTACTTAAATTCAAGGCTATTAACGGGGTATTAAATGATTCTGTTTCTATTAAACGGGAGCAATGGGATCTGCGTAGGGTGTCCCCTTGAAACCTAGCTTCAGAAACTGCAGAAACAGGTATGAACGACTGCCAGAAGTTATAAAAAAGATCAAATGGAACATTATATTCTTTAGAAACAGAAGCTTCACTTGTACATTGGCATGGCGTCCTCCATGATTGGCGGGAGCGAAAGTGGGGCATTTTTATGCTGCCCTAATGAGCATCTGGGAGGGTATCGCCCCAGCATGAGGTTCTGGGATCCTTTGACTAAATTGAGTAGTCGAATTGACAGACAGACAGACAATGATCAATAGTCGCAAGTGTTCATGGTGCCCCTCAGCTGGTCCTCAGCTGCCTCCAGCGCCTGCACGAGGAGCTCGTCCGCCCCGTCATCAGCCCAATCGCGCCCCTCAACCCAGGCTCGACGAGTGCACACGTTGATGCTGCGATTGTACACGGGCGACGGTGGCGATGGCGGAGCGGAGGCGATCGGCGATGGCGGAGCGGAGGCGATCGGCGATGGCGGAGCGGAGGCGATCGGCGATGGCGGAGCGGAGGCGATCGGCGATGGCGGAGCGGAGGCGATCCCGATCAGCGATGGCGGAGCGGAGGCGATCCCGATCAGCGATGGCGGAGCGGAGGCGATCCCGATCAGCGATGGCGGAGCGGAGGCGGTCGGCGAGACATGCGGCTCACTTCCATGGGCCCCCTGGTACTGCAGTAGAGCGTCAGCGGCATCTTTTGCTGCTGAGACCGCCTTCTCCGCCACTTCCATTGCCGCGGTGAATACGTTACGTAGACGACCCTCTTCGTCCGGACCGTCCTTGGCGGCGCTCAACTCGACATCGCCAGGTGGCGCCGAGGTGTCAGTCTGAACGGCAACATGCACCTGAAGTCCAGTTGTAAGCCACGGGATATCCTCAGTCTGGACAACTGTGTGCCGCGCGGTGATTCTATACAGCGGGTCCCTCAATTCTGGCCCATACTTGGTTCGTCGGGTAACTCCCATCCGGTTAGGGTCAACAACCTGTGGTGGTGCGACTTTGCAGGCACTCGTGGGCGTTTTCTTTGACATCCAGCCCGTCGACTGCATGCTCTGTACGTGCAGTAGTAGTGCGCTGGAAGTGTGCAGAGTTGCGCAGCATGAATGGAGAGCGGTTCTTGAGGAATCGATAAGAATATTTATAAATGTAACTTTCTACCACTAATGTTAACATTATATATATATATATATATAAGCATCATAAGCAAGCATCAGAAAGCGAGGAAATCCAAATCGGAGAAGAAAAGGAAGAAGTATCGACATGGTCGCCGACACCGATCGGCTAAAGCCGATCTTATTTATATTAATATATAAATAAATATATATATATATCACCTACAAACCTATAAGCTACTCTTATAACGTATAAGAACCTATATAAGTATATATATAAACATATATATATCCTATAAACCTAAAAGCCATTCTTATAACAAGCGAGCGAGTTGACCACCGAGTCAAGCAGCGAGCGAGCGAGCGAGTTGACCACCGAGTCAAGCAGCGAGCGAGCGAGCGAGTTGACCACCGAGTCAAGCAGCGAGCGAGCGAGCGAGTTGACCACCGAGTCAAGCAGCGAGCGAGCGAGCGAGTTGACCACCGAGTCAAGCAGCGAGCGAGCGAGCGAGTTGACCACCGAGTCAAGCAGCGAGCGAGCGAGCGAGTTGACCACCGAGTCAAGCAGCGAGCGAGCGAGCGAGTTGACCACCGAGTCAAGCAGCGAGCGAGCGAGCGAGTTGACCACCGAGTCAAGCAGCGAGCGAGCGAGCGAGTTGACCACCGAGTCAAGCAGCGAGCGAGCGAGCGAGTTGACCACCGAGTCAAGCAGCGAGCGAGCGAGCGAGTTGACCACCGAGTCAAGCAGCGAGCGAGCGAGCGAGTTGACCACCGAGTCAAGCAGCGAGCGAGCGAGCGAGTTGACCACCGAGTCAAGCAGCGAGCGAGCGAGCGAGTTGACCACCGAGTCAAGCAGCGAGCGAGCGAGCGAGTTGACCACCGAGTCAAGCAGCGAGCGAGCGAGCGAGTTGACCACCGAGTCAAGCAGCGAGCGAGCGAGTTGGCCACCGAGTCAAGCAGCGAGCAAGCGAGCGAGTTGGCCACCGAGTCAAGCAGCGAGCAAGCGAGCGAGTTGACCACCGAGTCAAGCAGCGAGCGAGCGAGCGAGTTGACCACCGAGTCAAGCAGCGAGCGAGCGAGTTGGCCACCGAGTCAAGCAGCGTGCTAGCTTCCACCGTGAAAACCACCGCGTATTTAACCATGCACAAGCGCGTTTTCTGGAAGCGGGTCAAAAAATTGACAAAAACGCGCTACCGCGTAAAAAACGATGATTTGCTCGGTACTTTCCCCGCTGAATCCTCGCTACCTTTAAGTATTCACTCGCTCAAACTTGTACACGGGTTTATTTGGCTTATTTTTTGTAACAATTCAAACTTAATTGTCATGGGATTCCGTTTCTGGTGGATTTTTTGTCTGTGCATTGGGTTCTGGTTTGTGTGGGATTTTGTGTCTATGGGATTTTGTGTCTGTGGTATTTGGTGTCTGTGGGTTTTAGTGTCTGTGGGATTTAGTGTCTGTGGGATTTAGTGTCTGTGGGATTTAGTGTCTGTGGGATTTAGTGTCTGTGGGATTTAGTGTCTATGGGATTTTGTGTCTGTGGTATTTGGTGTCTGTGGGTTTTAGTGTCTGTGGGATTTAGTGTCTGTGGGATTTAGTGTCTGGGGTTAAGTGTCTATGGGATTTTGTGTCTGGGGTTTAGTGTCTGTGGGATTTAGTATCTGTGTGATTTTGTGTCTGTGGGATTTAGTGTCTGTGGGATTTTGTGTCTGTGGGATTTTGTGTCTATGGGATTTTGTGTCCGTGGTATTTGGTGTCTGTGGGTTTTAGTGTCTGTGGGATTTAGTGTCTGTGGGATTTAGTGTCTGTGGGATTTAGTGTCTGTGGTATTTGGTGTCTGGGATTTAGTGTCTGTGGGATTTAGTGTCTGTGGGATTTAGTGTCTGTGGGATTTAGCGTCTGTGGGATTTAGTGTCTGTGGTATTTGGTGTCTGGGATTTAGTGTCTGTGGGATTTAGTGTCTGTGGGATTTAGTGTCTGTGGTATTTGGTGTCTGGGATTTAGTGCCTGTGGGATTTAGTGTCTGTGGGATTTAGTGTCTGTGGGATTTAGTGTCTGTGGGATTTAGTGTCTGTGGTATTTGGTGTCTGGGATTTAGTGTCTGTGGGATTTAGTGTCTATGGGATTTTGTGTCTACAGCAGACACAGTGACGTACTATTTTAGTTTGGATTCGGTTATTCGTGCACATTTTATTTGAAAGCGTCTGTAGCTAAAATGCTCTGCTTCTTACTAATAATAGAGTATGTTGAGCAAAGTGTCAACAAACTGATAAAACCTACTTTCATGTTCATGTTTATAAATCTTGCACTTCGTTAAATAACAAAGAAAGTAGTTTAGATACACAAAAAATAACCCGCTGCTCATTTTAAAAGGCTAAAACAATCGATTCACAAGCACAAGTGTCCTTAGCTGTACTTAAGTACACCAGAATTTTACTGTTTTAGCTGCTATGCATTAGTTAGTTACTGGGCAAGCTAAAGTTAATTGTCGTGCTCAGCAGTTCTCTTCATCCAACTTGGCTAGCGCTGTATCATCTTAACCGCCACCACTTGATCTTGCCGACGACAAGGACCTCCGCCCTGGAGGGATTTCCAAGAAACAGTCCGCTTCCACTAATGAAGCTGAAGTGAGTAAGGCTAATGCGAGCTTCTTTGGAGTGGCTTAAGGACTCTACGAGGACAGAGTGAGTTCGCAAGGTCTCCTGGCAAGATACGAGTGCGAGTATTTGCTCTGGCTACCTACCACCCAGCGCAACATCACCCCGTCTTGCAGAGTCAATTTGTTGGCCAATTATTTTGCTCAGCTAATACTTATTACCCACCCAGCGCGATAGCCGCCTCGCCTAGTATAGGCTGGAGGCTCCCGCGGCCTGTAATTTCATTGCGACTGTCCCTGCCTGCCGGCTCATTAGAGACCCCGCTGGAGAGCTGCGGGCGAACCTTCGTCAGCCGCCTTAAGGGACCCTGTTGAATTGAAAAGGTCGATAATGATTGCCTTGAGATGGACAGGTCGCTGCACACGCTCTCTGCTTTCCTGGCCTGCTATCGTCTGCCGCTTTATCTCTAAACCTCACTCCCACGAGGAAGAGAGACGTGTTCCTTAAAATCTCCTTCCTTTTTTACTTTTTTGCGTTTTGCTATTTATGCAGTTCATCGGTTTATCTATCCATCTATCTCTCTATCTGTCTATCTATCTGTACATAAAGTATTAATTGTACTTTGACTTCCCGCCGACTCGAGTGCCAGAACATTCGCTCTGGAATCAGCGTGCCTTCGTGCCATCCAGCAGCTCTTCGAAACTTTCACTTTTTTCTGTCGATCCCAAAACGTGTCATTCCCCATGGGAAGACACTTTTTCATTCCGCCCAGTAGGCTCACTAACTTTTCCTTCCCTCAGAGCTCTGTCTTTATCTCTGGCTCCGCGTCCGTCCCCAAGAGTTTTGTTCGAGTTTTCGGCCACTGATCCAAAACTGTCAGCTCCCTCCCAGGCGTATTTCTGACTTTAACACCATGTCGTGTATAATTTATTCTTCAATTCGAGACCCCGGGGTTGCCGTGCCCCCCCCCCCCCCCCCCCCGAAGCCCTGTTCATTTGATTAGGCGAACGTTAATAGTAAGTTGGAAACTTAAAGAATGTGAAGCGTAGGGGCCCCATTTGTAGATAATAAAGACTCCATGGAGGCCAAAATTTCAACATGGGGAGGCCACATGGGGAGGCTAAAAGTACAACATGGGGAGGCCAAAAGTACAACGTGGAAAGGCCAAAAGTACAAAGTGCAAAGGCCAAAAGTACGCATGGGAGGCCAAAAGTAGAACTTAGAGAGACCGAAAGTTAAACTTAGAGAGACCAATAGTACAACTTAGAGAGACCAAAAGTACAACTTAGAGAGACCAAAAGTACAATCTAGAGAGACCAATAGTACAACTTAGAGCGACTAAATGTACATAATGAGAAGT
Source organism: Macrostomum cliftonense (assembly GCA_950096795.1). Taxonomy (NCBI): domain Eukaryota; kingdom Metazoa; phylum Platyhelminthes; family Macrostomidae; genus Macrostomum; species Macrostomum cliftonense. Next base: position 1,765,838 of record CATNEM010000009.1, read on the forward strand.
TGTAATTGACATTACGGGCAACGATCTCCCCGAGGAAGCCAACAGGACGCCATGAGGTCTCAATTTCCCAAATATCCTGCTACAATGGGTGCCTCTATTTGCATGCCTTATCTACAGAGTAATTATTCTCCCAGATGCATGCTGTCGGTTAATAGGATTAATTAAAGCACTCCATCAAATGCTGGTTCTCCCTAAAATGGGTGGTGAAGCAGCGTTCATAGTATTGACTCGGATATCACTGCAAAGCAAAGCAATTGCGAGTAAAATACGCTGCAGGATCACAACCTGAAAGATCGCCTGTTTGAATTTATACCGCAACAGCTAAGGCTCATTAAAACATAAACAAATTTTCCTAAGTAAGCATGCAGATGAAGAGGATTTAGAGGTGAAAAAGAGTAAAGATAGAGACGAAGGGAGAGAGGAGATAGAGAGACAAAGGGAGAGAGAAGATAGACAGACGAAGGAAGAGAGGAGATAGAGACAAAGGGAGAGAGGAGATAGAGACGAAGGGAGAGAGGAGATAGAGAGACAAAGGGAGAGAGAAGATAGACAGACGAAGGAAGAGAGGAGATAGAGACAAAGGGAGAGAGGAGATAGAAAGACGAAGGAAGAGAGGAGATAGAGAGAAAGGGCGAGATGGGCTAGAGACCAAGGGAGAGATAAGATAGACAGACGAAGAGAGAGAGGAGATAGAAAGACGAAGGAAGAGAGGAGATAGAGAGAAAGGGTGAGAGGAGATAGAGACGAAACGAGAGAGGAGATGGAGAGAAAGGGAGAGAGGAGATAGAGATGAAGGGAGAGAGGAGATAGAGAGACGAAGAGAGAGAGGAGATAGAGAGAAAGGGATAGAGAGAAAGGGAGATAGAGACGAAGGGAGAGAGGAGATAGAGAGACAAAGGGAGAGAGGAGATAGAGAGACGAAGGGAGAGAGGAGATAGAGAGACGAAGGGAGAGAGGAGACAGAGAGACAAAGGGAGAGAGGAGATAGAGACGAAGGGAGAGATGGGATAGAGACAAAGGAAGAGAGAAGATACACAGACGAAGGGAGAGAGGAGACAGAGAGACAAAGGGAGAGAGGAGATAGAGACGAAGGGAGAGATGGGATAGAGACAAAGGGAGAGAGAAGATAGACAGACGAAGGGAGAGAGGAGATAGAGACAAAGGGAGAGAGGAGATAGAGAGACGAAGGGAGAGAGGAGATAGAGAGACGAAGGGAGAGAGGAGATAGAGAGAAAGGGAGAGAGGAGATAGAGAGAAAGGGAGAGAGGAGATCGAGACGAAAGGAGAGAGGAGATAGAGAGAAAGGGAGAGAGGAGATAGAGACAAAGGGAGAGAGGAGATAAAGAGAAAGGGATAGAGAGAAAGGGAGATAGAGACGAAGGGAGAGATGAGATAGAGAGACGAAGGGAGAGAGGAGATAGAGACGAAGGGAGAGAGGAGATAGAGAGACAAAGGGAGAGAGGAGATAGAGACGAAAGGAGAGAGGAGATAGAGAGAAAGGGTGAGAGGAGATAGAGAGAAAGGGAGAGAGGAGATATCGACGAAAGGAGAGAGGAGATAGAGAGAAAGGGAGAGAGGAGATAGAGACAAAGGGAGAGAGGAGATAAAGAGACGAAGGGAGAGAGGATATAAAGAGACGAAGGGAGAGAGGAGATAGAGACGAAGGGAGAAAGGAGATAGAGAGACGAAGGGAGAGAGGAGATAGAGAGACAAAGGGAGAGAGGAGATAGAAAGACGAAGGAAGAGAGGAGATAAAGAGACGAAGGGAGAGAGGATATAAAGAGACGAAGGGAGAGAGGAGATAGAGAGACGAAGGGAGAGAGGAGAAAGAGAGACGAAGGGAGAGAGGAGATAGAGAGACGAAGGAAGAGAGGAGATAGAGAGAAAGGGTGAGAGGAGATAGAGAGAAAGGGAGAGAGGAGATATCGACGAAAGGAGAGAGGAGATAGAGAGAAAGGGAGAGAGGAGATAGAGACAAAGGGAGAGAGGAGATAAAGAGACGAAGGGAGAGAGGATATAAAGAGACGAAGGGAGAGAGGAGATAGAGACGAAGGGAGAAAGGAGATAGAGAGACGAAGGGAGAGAGGAGATAGAGAGACAAAGGGAGAGAGGAGATAGAAAGACGAAGGAAGAGAGGAGATAGAGAGAAAGGGTGAGGGGAGATAGAGACGAAACGAGAGAGGAGATGGAGAGAAAGGGAGAGAGGAGATAGAGATGAAGGGAGAGAGGAGATAGAGAGACGAAGAGAGAGAGAAGATAGACAGACGAAGGAAGAGAGGAGATAGAGACAAAGGGAGAGAGGAGATAGAAAGACGAAGGAAGAGAGGAGATAGAGAGAAAGGGCGAGATGGGCTAGAGACAAAGGGAGAGATAAGATAGACAGACGAAGAGAGAGAGGAGATAGAGAGAAAGGGTGAGAGGAGATAGAGACGAAACGAGAGAGGAGATGGAGAGAAAGGGAGAGAGGAGATAGAGATGAAGGGAGAGAGGAGATAGAGAGACGAAGAGAGAGAGGAGATAGAGAGAAAGGGATAGAGAGAAAGGGAGATAGAGACGAAGGGAGAGAGGAGATAGAGAGACAAAGGGAGAGAGGAGATAGAGAGACAAAGGGAGAGAGGAGATAGAGAGACGAAGGGAGAGAGGAGATAGAGAGACGAAGGGAGAGAGGAGATAGAGAGAAAGGGAGAGAGGAGATAGAGAGAAAGGGAGAGAGGAGATAGAGACGAAAGGAGAGAGGAGATAGAGAGAAAGGGAGAGAGGAGATAGAGACAAAGGGAGAGAGGAGATAGAGAGACGAAGGGAGAGAGGAGATAGAGAGACGAAGGGAGAGAGGAGATAGAGAGAAAGGGAGAGAGGAGATAGAGAGAAAGGGAGAGAGGAGATAGAGACGAAAGGAGAGAGGAGATAGAGAGAAAGGGAGAGAGGAGATAGAGACAAAGGGAGAGAGGAGATAAAGAGAAAGGGATAGAGAGAAAGGGAGATAGAGACGAAGGGAGAGATGAGATAGAGAGACGAAGGGAGAGAGGAGATAGAGACGAAGGGAGAGAGGAGATAGAGAGACAAAGGGAGAGAGGAGATAGAGACGAAAGGAGAGAGGAGATAGAGAGAAAGGGTGAGAGGAGATAGAGAGAAAGGGAGAGAGGAGATAAAGAGACAAAGGGATAGAGGAGATAGAGACGAAGGGAGAGAGGATATAAAGAGACGAAGGGAGAGAGGAGATAGAGAGACGAAGGGAGAGAGGAGAAAGAGAGACGAAGGGAGAGAGGAGATAGAGAGACGAAGGAAGAGAGGAGATAGAGAGAAAGGGTGAGAGGAGATAGAGAGAAAGGGAGAGAGGAGATATCGACGAAAGGAGAGAGGAGATAGAGAGAAAGGGAGAGAGGAGATAGAGACAAAGGGAGAGAGGAGATAAAGAGACGAAGGGAGAGAGGATATAAAGAGACGAAGGGAGAGAGGAGATAGAGACGAAGGGAGAGAGGAGATAGAGAGACGAAGGGAGAGAGGAGAAAGAGAGACGAAGGGAGAGAGGAGATAGAGAGACGAAGGAAGAGAGGAGATAGAGAGAAAGGGTGAGAGGAAATAGAGAGAAAGGGAGAGAGGAGATATCGACGAAAGGAGAGAGGAGATAGAGAGAAAGGGAGAGAGGAGATAGAGACAAAGGGAGAGAGGAGATAAAGAGACGAAGGGAGAGAGGATATAAAGAGACGAAGGGAGAGAGGAGATAGAGACGAAGGGAGAAAGGAGATAGAGAGACGAAGGGAGAGAGGAGATAGAGAGACAAAGGGAGAGAGGAGATAGAAAGACGAAGGAAGAGAGGAGATAGAGAGAAAGGGTGAGAGGAGATAGAGACGAAACGAGAGAGGAGATGGAGAGAAAGGGAGAGAGGAGATAGAGATGAAGGGAGAGAGGAGATAGAGAGACGAAGAGAGAGAGGAGATAGAGACAAAGGGAGAGAGGAGATAGAGAGACGAAGGGAGAGAGGAGATAGAGAGACGAAGGGAGAGAGGAGATAGAGAGAAAGGAAGAGAGGAGATAGAGAGAAAGGGAGAGAGGAGATAGAGACGAAAGGAGAGAGGAGATAGAGAGAAAGGGAGAGAGGAGATAGAGAGAAAGGAAGAGAGGAGATAGAGAGAAAGGGAGAGAGGAGATAGAGACGAAAGGAGAGAGGAGATAGAGAGAAAGGGAGAGAGGAGATAGAGACAAAGGGAGAGAGGAGATAAAGAGAAAGGGATAGAGAGAAAGGGAGATAGAGACGAAGGGAGAGATGAGATAGAGAGACGAAGGGAGAGAGGAGATAGAGACGAAGGGAGAGAGGAGATAGAGAGACAAAGGGAGAGAGGAGATAGAGACGAAAGGAGAGAGGAGATAGAGAGAAAGGGTGAGAGGAGATAGAGAGAAAGGGAGAGAGGAGATAAAGAGACAAAGGGATAGAGGAGATAGAGACAAAGGGAGAGAGGAGAAAAAGAGACGAAGGGAGAGAGGATATAAAGAGACGAAGGGAGAGAGGAGATAGAGACGAAGGGAGAGAGGAGATAGAGAGACGAAGGGAGAGAGGAGAAAGAGAGACGAAGGGAGAGAGGAGATAGAGAGACGAAGGAAGAGAGGAGATAGAGAGAAAGGGAGAGAGGAGATATCGACGAAAGGAGAGAGGAGATAGAGAGAAAGGGAGAGAGGAGATAGAGACAAAGGGAGAGAGGAGATAAAGAGACGAAGGGAGAGAGGATATAAAGAGACAAAGGGAGAGAGGAGATAGAGACGAAGGGAGAAAGGAGATAGAGAGACGAAGGGAGAGAGGAGATAGAGAGACAAAGGGAGAGAGGAGATAGAAAGACGAAGGAAGAGAGGAGATAGAGAGAAAGGGCGAGAGGAGATAGAGATGAAACGAGAGAGGAGATGGAGAGAAAGGGAGAGAGGAGATAGAGATGAAGGGAGAGAGGAGATAGAGAGACGAAGAGAGAGAGGAGATAGAGAGAAAGGGATAGAGAGAAAGGGAGATAGAGACGAAGGGAGAGAGGAGATAGAGAGACAAAGGGAGAGAGGGGATAGAGAGACGAAGGGAGAGAGGGGATAGAGAGACGAAGGGAGAGAGGAGACAGAGAGACAAAGGGAGAGAGGAGATAGAGACGAAGGGAGAGATGGGATAGAGACAAAGGGAGAGAGAAGATACACAGACGAAGGGAGAGAGGAGACAGAGACAAAGGGAGAGAGGAGATAGAGACGAAGGGAGAGATGGGATAGAGAGACGAAGGGAGAGAGGAGACAGAGACAAAGGGAGAGAGGAGATAGAGACGAAGGGAGAAAGGAGATAGAGAGACGAAGGGAGAGAGGAGATAGAGAGACAAAGGGAGAGAGGAGATAGAAAGACGAAGGAAGAGAGGAGATAGAGAGAAAGGGCGAGAGGAGATAGAGATGAAACGAGAGAGGAGATGGAGAGAAAGGGAGAGAGGAGATAGAGATGAAGGGAGAGAGGAGATAGAGAGACGAAGAGAGAGAGGAGATAGAGAGAAAGGGATAGAGAGAAAGGGAGATAGAGACGAAGGGAGAGAGGAGATAGAGAGACAAAGGGAGAGAGGGGATAGAGAGACGAAGGGAGAGAGGGGATAGAGAGACGAAGGGAGAGAGGAGACAGAGAGACAAAGGGAGAGAGGAGATAGAGACGAAGGGAGAGATGGGATAGAGACAAAGGGAGAGAGAAGATACACAGACGAAGGGAGAGAGGAGACAGAGACAAAGGGAGAGAGGAGATAGAGACGAAGGGAGAGATGGGATAGAGAGACGAAGGGAGAGAGGAGACAGAGACAAAGGGAGAGAGGAGATAGAGAGACAAAGGGAGAGAGGAGATAGAGAGACAAAGGGAGAGAGGAGATAGAGGGACAAAGGGAGAGAGCAGATAGAGAGACAAAGGGAGAGAGGAGATAGAGAGACGAAGGGAGAGAGAAGATAGAGGTACAAAAGGGAGGGAGGAGATAGAGAGACAAAGGGTGAGAGGAGATAGAGAGACAGAGAGACGAAGGGAGAGATGAGATAGAGATTTAGAGAGACGATGGGAGAGATGAGATAGAGAGACAGAGAGACGAAAGGAGAGAGAAGGTAGAGACGAAAAATTCCAGAACGCTCCGTTTGACACACGCTGAAACTTAAGGGAAGTAAATGCAAGCAGACTGTGCGGAGCGCTTTGTCATGAAAAGTCCAGGCAATCCAAACTGAGTTTTACTATTGCGACAAAAAAACGCGCCGGCAACGAGAGCCGGCAGAGTCGCAAAAGATTTTCCCGATTTCCCCGGGGAGCGGCGCGCGTCCCAGACAGCTCAGATAAGACGCATAGAGGAATTGCAGGAATCCCTGTCCCGGCGGCAGGAAGTTTTACCGACGCAAAAAACTGATAAGACAGCTCGATAAGTAACCATCGGGATATGGGATGGCAGGCTTGATGCTTGCTGGCTGTGATCGAAGTTGGCGGAGGTACTTGTCGGTATTGATTGATTGATGGCTTTTGGGACGTCTAACAACAAATAGAATTTTCTTCATTGCATCATACGCTGGTAGATTCTTTGATAATGACTGATTGATGTGTCTATTTTTCAGTGATTTATTGCATTCAACATTTAGCCCATTGTGGCCTTGGGTTTGTTAAACAATTTAGTCTGTCTATTTATTGACAGGTGGTTGCTGTGCTGACTTCATTCAATTTTTTATTGACTTATAGTAGGTTAGATACTGAACTTTCCTTCTGATTAACTGGTATATGGATTTTTCGAGTAGGTAAGCAGGTGAGTTCGTGAGTTCATGAGTTAATGAGTTTATGAGTTCATGAGTTTTTTAGTTCATGAGTTCATGAGTGAGCTCATACGTTAGTTGATGAGTGAGTTAATGAATTCATGAGTTTATGAGTGAGTTCATGAGTTCATAAGTTTATGAGATTTTTAGTTCATGAGTTCATGAGTTCATGAGTTTATGAGCTTATGAGTTTGTGAGTTCATGAGCTTAATATTTTTTTAGTTCATGAGTTCATGAGTGAGTTCTTAAGTGAGTTCCTAAGCTACTTGATGAGTGAGTATATGAGTTCATGAGTGACTTTATGAGTTCATGAGCTCATGCTAAATCTGCAGGTTTGTAGGATTGACGCTTAAACGACATCGTCCCACAACCAGCGACTGGGCATGAATGTCCAATGCGCTGACTCCTGAAGCGCGTTCAGTCACACTAAACACGGTATGCAGGCATAGACACAAACACACAAGCCGGCACCCAGTCACGCACTCACATAGGGTGTACAAGCGGCGGTTCCAGGCATGTACACTCTATGCCTTGGGGGGTTGCCCCCATGAGCGTAAATTGCACAACTGGCCCATAGCCCAACCAATTCGTGCACAAGGCCCCAAATTAATGTGACCCTGCACACGAAACCGCGCTAGGGGGAAAATAGCCAACCTACAACGCGGGGTCAAACCTGGACCAGTGGCACACAAGGCAGACGCGCTAGTTTATGAGTACATGATTTCATGAGTGAGTGAGTAAGTAAATGCGAATGAATTTGCGATTGATTTATTAACTAATTTATCAATTTAGAGTGTAAATGTACACTTATTTATTTATTGATTTACTTATTTGGTATCAGGCTTACATGCTACTGATTAAGATAGGTTTTTTAGTGTCGAGAAAAAAAGAGATTCTGGAATATTTCACGGTTTTTTGCTTGTCAATCGATTGTTTCAGAAATCGCCCAATTGAAATAAAATAAACATAAAAAGTGTAGTAGTAATAAGAAGCCGGAAGTTTTGTCATCTTTCTGCATGGAATTTCAATGGGATTAGGCAAAATTTTATATAATCGAACTCAGCAAGACTCAGAAGAACCCGATGGCTTCATCCGCCGCCTCAAAAAGTCCTTGCCGAGCTGCTGCACCACAGCTGAGTCCCGCTGCTCCGCCGCCAGCTTCAGCGCGCTGGTCGGACAGCCTCGACACCGTGCTGATCTGGCCGCACGTGCACCGGCGGAGTCGCCGAGGAACACCCGAGTTCAGGGCTCGCCGGATCAGCTGTTCAGCTGGGGCCGCCGAAGGTGCCGCCTGTTGCTGCGACCCGTTCTCGACGTCCGAGCTTCTTCTTCGAGTCGCCGACGGTTCGTCGGAATCTTCATCGTCTAGTTCGTCGTCCAAGTCGTCAAAGTCGGCGTCCGGACCCGCGCCTGGCGCTTCGCGGCCGTCTGCTCGAAGAAAGCCGCATTTGTTGCACAGACCGCCAGTCTGGGTGGGTGGGCGATGCGTTGGGGGGTTTATGAGTTGATGTGTGATTTAATGAGTTTATGTGTGACTTAATAAGTTGATGAGTGATTTTATGAGTTAATGAATGATTTATTGAGTTGATGAGTGATTTAATGAGTTGATGAGTGATTTAATGAGTTAATGAATGATTTATTGAGTTGATGTGTGATTTAATGAGTTGATGTGTGACTTAATAAGTTGATGAGTGATTTTATGAGTTAATGAATGATTTATTGAGTTGATGAGGGATTTAATGAGTTGATGAGTGATTTAATGAGTTGATGAGCGATTTAATGAGTTAATGAATGATTTGATTAGTTGATATGTGACTTAATGAGTTGATAAGTGATTTAGTGAGTTGTTGAGTGATTTACTGAGTTGATGAGTCATTTAATGAGTAAATGAGTGATTTATAGGTGGATGAGCTGATCGGTCAGCTAATAAGTAAAGTTTTTTGTGATTTGATAATTGAGTTGATGACTGAGTTGACGAATTTGATCAACTCAGATTTGAATTTGATAAGTTGATTTGATAAGTTAAAAAGTGAGTTGATGAGTTTATGCTTTTAAGAGGGTTTGTGTCTAAGATAAAATATTGTTATGTTAGGTAATTTTATGTCTAAATGAGAAACTTAGCTAATAAGCGAGTTCCTGAAATTCAATGTTTAACTTCGAAGAGGTTCCTAGAAGATCAGCTACGACACCCATGTTGACCCGACCTGCACTGGGCCTCCAGCGGCCGCCGCAGCTGAGGCAACTGAATACGACGACAATTCGCCTCCAGAAGCTTCCGTCGCGCAAGTTCCGTCGTCCTCGCAGTCGCCGTCGTCAACGTCGTCCCAGCAGCCGCCGCGGGATTTGACGATGAGCCTCACCTCGTCGGCGCCTTTCCGCCGCCTGGAGACGTACAGGCCGCACAGAAACACGCCGGCAATGAGGCAGAGACCGAAAGCGGAGCAGAGCAGCGCCAGAGTTTCAAACACGCCCAGCTGACGCCGCCTGCTCCGCTGAACTGTCAAAGTTGTTGAATTGCTTCGAGAGCCGTCAGTCACCGAATTGTCCGAACTGGCGCTGTTGAACACGAAGCTGATGAGGAAGGCGATGCTGGCGATGGAGGACAGGACGAAGCCGATGTAGAACAGCTTCTGGGCTCCGGCGCAGTCGGTCTTGTAGTTGTAGGCTCGGAACTGGTCCCTGCCGCGTCGGCGGCCGCGGCTGATGAGGCGTCGGAGTCTGGGCAGCGACTGCGACTGCATCGGACTCGCACTCTCGTGGGTCTGTCAGGGAAACACTACAGAGACTCCTGGCTTTTTTACCAACTTAAAAAAGCTTGCTTTAATCTTTTCTTTGAATTTCTTTATATCGATCATTTAAAGCAGTTCCGTTTTTTTGGACGCTGGCTCACATTTCCTTATATAAATCCATAGGCTGGGGATGTGAAGGAGATCGTCTGTCACATTCTCTCGCTGCACTGCCAGCCGGAATCGGCAAGCCAATCGTCTTTCAGTGGAATTCTGGCCTACTTTTCTGTCTCTGTCAACTGGCTCTCCTCCGTGAGGGATCTGTGTCCTCGTATCTGACTGCTTTTGCCCGATCAGCAACAAAAGCCAACCATTCATTTAAGATGGATCCTCCTCTCAGATTTCCCTGTCTACCGTTGTACTTTTCATCCTTCGACGAGTTTTCTACCGCTAATCCCTGATAGATGATCTATCTATCTATCTGTCCATCTGTCTGTCTGTCTGTCTGTCTGTCTGTCTGTCTGTCTGTCTGTCTGTGTGTCTGTCTGTCGTTCTGTCTGTCTGTCTGTGTGTCTGTCTGTCTGTCTGTCTGTCTGTCTGTCTGTCTGTCTGTCTGTCTGTCTGTCTGTCTGTCTGTCTGTCTGTCTGTCTGTCTGTCTATCTGTCTGTCTGTCTGTCTGTCTGTCTGTCTGTCTGTCTGTCTGTCTGTCTGTCTGTCTGTCTGTCTGTCTGTCTGTCTGTCTGTCTGTCTGTCTGTCTGTCTGTCTGTCTGTCTGTCTGTCTGTCTGTCTGTCTGTCTGTCTGTCTGTCTGTCTGTCTGTCTGTCTGTCTGTCTGTCTGTCTGTCTGTCTGTCTGTCTGTCTGTGTGTCTGTCTGTCTGTCTGTCTGTGTGTCTGTCTGTCTGTGTGTCTGTCTGTCTGTCTGTCTGTCTGTCTGTCTGTGTGTCTGTCTGTCTGTCTGTCTGTCTAACTATCTTTGCGTCTATCTAACTGATGATTTATCACATTAGGTGAACAGTCCATCGTTAAACCAAACCCTCATTCGGACTCCCATCTGCACAGAACTTATAGCAGCTTATGATGCGCAAAAGTTAGATTTTCGTTTTTCAAAGCCTTCACTGAGTGAGCCGAGACCAGGCAGGCTATTAATTTCCTGGCGAACTGTGCCGTCAAAGTTCCGTGTCTCAGCTGTTTGAGTTCGTGCGTGAACATAAATTATCATAAATCCAGTTTGCGCAGGCACGGGAATCCAAGAACAACCCGGCCAACGCACCCTGGGTCCAATAAATCTGTCTTGGTTGGCCCAGGATTCTCTTGCGTCTAATTTATGTTTTACTCATTATAATTCTTACCCTACAGAATAAATGTGAGCGCGCGAAATTTTTTTTTCAAATAGTTTTTCTCCTATAATTCGATGAAGCAATAAGATAAAAGTTGCTGGGCAAGATTTTACCGAATGTAAATAAATTTTGTTCCTAATTTTTGCGCAAAAAAATCTTTTGCACTTCGGATTAGACTGCTACTTATTAGTAGGCAGTTTTGCTTTTTTATATTATCCACAGAAGATACACTTCAAGGTTTCACGCCCCTTTATGCGCAAAAAATCCAAAGTTTAGTGAAATAACTAGCAACGTTGCCCCCTTGGGGGGTGCACAAATATGCAAAACTGATGTTACGTCTTGTCACTGATTACAACGGACTTTTAAATGACGTAAAACAATGCGATGTGAAATTTTATTTTGCCCAGCATGTAGCATTTCCCGCGAGCATTCAGAATTGCCCTCGAGCATGTAGGGTTCAAGGACTTCTAGTGTAAAAGTGACTTCTAGTGGTTCCCCGAGCATTTAGAATTGCCCACCATGTAGCATTTACCCCGAGCATTCAAAATTACCCAAAATGCAGCCTTTCCCCTGAGCATGTAGCATTTCCCCCGAGCATTCAATTTTTTTCCCGAGCATGCAGAGTTTCCCCCAAGCATTCAGAATTACCTATCTGAGCATTTACACATTTACGAGCATCCGTCAGACCCCCGAAGCCGAAAGATACCCAAAACTAATGGGTTTTAGTGGGACCCGTTATTTGTGCAGGCATTAAGCAGCGACTGGTGCTACTCATGTGTGCGCAACCATATGGCGAAACCGTAACGAGTTGGTTTGAAGGACATCAGGAAAAGTAGCTACTGTTCCCAGTAACGGTAAACATTGACAATAGTTTGACTTTGCATTTGCCCAATTAATGGTTGGTAAAATCAGCCCTTATTTACCTGACCAGACAGCCTGCACAGCCACCAGCAGACGGATTGATCAGCATCGCCTGTTTAGACAGACAGGAAGCTGTCAGCCATGCTGCTCAGTGCACTGAAAAGCTACGCAAGCGACGCCTCAATTCACGGCTTGTCTCGTCTCTCCGGTGACAGGCCGCGCTACGTCAAGGCATTCTGGCTCGTCGCAGTCCTAATATTTCTGGGCCTATGCGTGGCTCGAATCGCCGAATTTTATCGAATCTTTCAACAAGAAGATCTGCAGACAACAATTAGAGCAAACAAAGTGAACTTCGAGTTCCCGGATTTGTACATCTGCACTGAGAACCCAATGTCTGGCAGCTTGTACAGGACACTGAGCCCAGAGGACTTGGGACTGCTCACCAAGTTCAAACGCCTGGTGAATGACAGTTTAGCTGGAATTGAGTCCAGCTTAATCTCGGACAACTATTACATCCGGCTCGTGAACACGCTGCCCTACCAGTTTCTGTCGGACAAACTGGGTCGCAGCGCTAACCAGCTTCTGGTTCAATACTCCTTCAGCGGCGGCGAGATTGACGGACCCCCACTTCACGTTTTCAGGCACAAGGAGCTGCTCAACTGCTTTTTATTGAACTTTTCCAAGTCATACCTTGAAGTGTTGCGAAGTCCGGCAGCTTACCTACAACTCGGTCTGTTTATGGACTTGCTGCCGCCTCCTGAGCCCGTGCAGGATCCTTGGAATATTTCTCCAGAAAATTGGAACTTCAACTTCGGACTTGGCTTCTCAATGCCAACAGGATTTGGCCTGTTCATCAAAGCCAGAGGCGAGCAACCATCGAGTTGGGATCCGTACTTGCTGGTCGGTCCTGGCATGAGCCACCGGCTGTCTATGAGGATGGAGGACACTGTCTACGAGAGCAGCCTCCAAGGGAAGGAGTGCATTCCCGTAGGCGAGTCTGTGCACTTCCTGGACCCGTACACTCTTGGTCGGCAGACGTTCAAGTACAGTGCCGAGCTGTGCCGGTATCGAGAGACCATCCGGTTATCTCTGGAGAAGTTCGGTTGCGTTCCCTGGCAACTGTCGATACCCTGGGACCTGAGAGAAGCGCCTTCGTGCTTTAATATGACACAGTTTCCTAAAAGCCCCATCGTAAACGGTTCCCTATTTAAGGACAGGCAGAACGTTGAAGCCCGCGCGTCCGCAATTTGCGCCAAGCGGGTGCCGTGTCGTCGCAGAACTTACAGCTTCGAATACTCATCGAGTGTGTGGCCCACTGAGAGGGACTGGAACGGGTATTTGCGCGACTACCTGACCCGTAACTTAGTGACCAGCCCCAGTGCAACTCCGGGTCTGCACTATTTGGTTAACAATGCGACTTTCCAGCAGGTTCGGGAGTCGCTGGTTCTGCTTGAGCTGCACGCCGCCGAGTTCTTGAGCAACGAGGTTCGTCTGTCGCTCGCCTACGATTTTAGCTCGCTGATTGCCGACGTCGGCGGCCTGCTGGGCCTCTTCCTGGGCATGTCGCTGCTGTCAGCGCTGGAGCTGCTGGAGCTGCTGCACGACTGCTGCCTGATCGTGTGGTGGCGATTCAAAAAGGCACCGATTGGAGATGCCTCAGCTGAGGATGCGGGGACGCCTTCTGCGATGGAATAATCGGGTGTAGTTGTGCCTAGCAACCCAAGAAAAGAATTTCGCTCCGAGCCAGGGGAATTACTCTGGGCTGAGGCAGCGGCCTCAAAAAGAGGGAGAGGGATGGAGTGGGTGACTGGCTCCTTGCTCATTCCCTCTGATCGTCCTACCTGACCAATTTTTCTCATCGATAACTTAGCCGACCTAGTGTGCACTTTTTTGAGAATATCCTCGATTACGTCCTTTTATTCGTGTGAATCTTTAATATCTATTAGGATTCGAAAATGGATCATATAATCTAATGCGTACGCACATTTTTAGAGTTGCCGTTGAGGCTTTTTGTTCACTTGTTAGAAAAGAACATTGTTAGTAGTCTGTTTAGCTTTTAAGTTTCCTTTTTAAAGCTATGAGCCATTGCTAAATCAATGTACGCTCGTTGTAAGCTGTTGTAATGTGACATCTAAATCTGAAATCTATGTCTCTAGTGACCTATGGTTTATGGCGCCAAATGGCGTCTGGAAAGTCACGTGACAGAGGCTTTTGTCGTTTATACATTTGATAGTCGCTTGATTTATTGCTTTCTGGCCTATTGTTATATATTTTTTGTTTTCCTGTCAAGCTCCCTTTCTAACCCAACAAATTATTTTGCGAAATCCTGTAACCTAATCGTCTTTAACGTCTTCATTTTCTCATAATCCTATAGCTAATTCTAATGTATATTTTCCCGATACCTTAAGACGCGTTTATTCAATAACCAATAAACTCACAAAGCATTTTTTATGCAACCGACAGAAACCGGAATTAGTAAAAAATGTCCAGCTTCAAATTTTTTACTGATTCCGTTTTGACTCGGTTCAAAAACTTCACCTTGGGTTTGTGAATAGGTTTAGAGAACGTTGCTTGATTTTTTGCTTATAATTTCTTTGGCAATCGCAGGGTATACATAAATTATCGTATAATGGAAGTCTTAATCTAGCTTAAGATGTCCTTCATTCAACCACGAATAAAATTTTCTGAACTTTACTTGCTCCTCAATTTCATGTGTATGCCTGATTCTACTTCTGGAATCAGAATTGCACCAGGCTCCAGAGTATATATTCTGTGAAAGCCTGAAAGATGATAATTCATAGAAGAAACTTTTCCGGGTTGAGCAAATTTAATTAAAAAATTGACTAAGCTAAACTAATTTTTATGGTTGTTTTATGTTGTGTTTTCAGTTCTCCTTTTCCGATGGGGCGGGGCTCGGGAACTTAGACACGGGGTTTGGTAGCGATATATGTACAACTTTCTGAACGCCCAACTTCCGAAAAGTAGCGGTTGCTGCCACCAGGGATCTACGGGCTCGTCACCGCGGTCAGTTGAGTTGTCGGAGATCGCCGAATAAAGGAGTCGACACAGTGCAGGATTTGAAGCTACTGCCGCAAGTAGCTGAACTTCCAATAGATCGATTTCCGTTTATTCAACGCTTAGCAGAACACAAGGAAAACAACGCGTGCTACGAACGGCTGGGTCTATCCAAACGGGAGCATGAGAAAGGGGGTGCCGGGAAGCTTTGAAATCAGCTTTCAGGGGTCTTAGTTACATAGAGATCGCGCGGAGGGTGGGTCGTGGGAACAAGACCCAACCGAAAAAATGTTGAAAAAATAAGCGATTCCTAAGAGAACGAACTTAGGAGGAAACTACAAAATTAGGAAATACATGACGCCACCCAGAGAAGAGTCAAATGACAAGTACAGTGAGTCGGAGGGCTAAAAATAGCATCATGCTATCGGCTATAGCAGGCAAGCACCAATAGTACAGGTATGCCTCAGGCTGAAAATAGAAGCATGACTCACGTGCAAGATGTTTACCCTAATAGTCACATGACAGGGTATGAGATAAACAGGCAAGCTAAAAAGAGAAACATGACTCACAGGGATTTTTACAGTAACAGTCAAATGATGGGCACGAAATAAACAAGTGGGGTAAAAATAGAAACATGACTCGCACGGCATGGACAATGGGGCCAAGCTAGACCAAGAGTGAGTTATAAAACTGACTAATGGGACAGCCTGGGAAAAGGGCGAGAGGGCATTGACATTAGAAAAATATTAATTCATAACAGAAAAGCGTATTATCCTCGTGGCTCACTTCACGCATTACCAGCTCTTGTATTGAGCGAAATAATTTTGATTACTGTAAAAAGTGCAAATGTTTGTACCGACTCGACGGTAAATTAAGTACTTTTTTTCTTCCTAAAGCTATCCGACTTTAAAACGGACTGGTGGTAGCCTACCCTTTCTACTAGCAGTAAGCTACAAAGGAATTTTTCGGGAAATCTGCTAAGTGATAAATTTCTGAAGCAATCGTTTAATTTAAACTCGCCGTGGTAATAAGCAGACTAACTAAACGCTAGGGCCTATTAAATCGCTCTCGGCTACGATACAACTTCCTTCCCCCAAGAAGTCACGAATACAGAGTTTCCCTGTAAAGAATTTGTTATAGTCTGAACAAATATGGTCATTGAACAATGCATCGTAGCTAATTTTACTTCTCCGTAAATATCCCAACCTAATTTTTCTTCGGGTAATATTTTGCATATTCGCGGATGCTTAGTAAAAGAATCAGCTATTTTGTAGGTCACGAACCACGAAGCTGCTAACTACACAAGTGACTTTCGCCGAATCGTTCATTCAGAGTAATTTCAATCTATTTTTCAAAGCCTAAGGCCCATTTGTCGCTGTGTGTGTAACCCATTTCTGCCCAGGGCCTGTGGTTGTGTTTTTAATAGCTACTTCAAGTTCTATCGCTGACGGTGAGTACCTTTTGCCATTTTTCATGCATACTTAGGCCTAGCCTCTCTGTGAGGCGACGGCTGCAAGTTAAAATTTTGATTTGCTACATGCTTCTTTCTTCTTAAACAAAACATTTGTATAAGAATAATTATTATGAAGGGCTTGTTTTTTGAAGCAGCATATTAATAAACTATAGTTAAGTATTGTATTTATTATGGTAGCTATTTTATTAAGTAAGTTGGGAAATCCAATTCAGTAAGATTTTAAAAGTTGAGATTAAGCAGCTTTGTTATAAAGATGGATAGTAGCTCATTATAGCCACAATTGCATAAAATGTCCTAGTTAAAAAATCACTTTGGAAAGAATAAGAAGTTATTATAGGACTTTTTATATTTTTATATTTTGAATTTGATTTTTTAAAGGTACTAAAACCTAAGTCTAAAAAGAATTAATTTTTATAATTGTTTTATTATATAAAAATATTATTATATTATAAGATATATATTATATTTATATTTATTATATATAATATAATATATTATATTATATATTAGCTAATTTTTTCTATAGACAAAATATTCATACATTTTTTTGAATATCAAGCTTAAATTTATGCTTGTACACAATTGAAGAAATTCAGTTTAATAAATTTAGTACAAGATAAATATAGCATTTTGCAAGCTATGGCAGACTACAAGTAAGCAATTTAATCCCAGATGGCAAAAACATGCATTTTGAGCCTTGACCTCTCAATGTTAGCTATCTATGGTAAAAATTATGTTAAACTGGCAGGCAATTTAATCCATTCAACACTCATTTAAGCATTATTACACTTAGCATTTCAATTTATCTTATGCAAGCTTCCAACTAAATCAACCTAGAAGCTCCATGTGATAAAATAAGAACAAGATACAGTTGAAGTTAACTAGTTAATATATGCAAACAAATTAGGTTAACAAATTAAAGTTAACAAGGTTAACAAATTAACCTTACAGCTTTAAAAGAAATATACAGAAAGGTTTTTACATAGGTTCAGGCTTTAGAAAGTCACATAATCACTTCCCCTAGTGATGCAGCATATGCTATGTTGGCTAGATTGTTTCTTGCAATTAGGACATAAGCATTGCAACCAAGTCACTTTGACTGTAATCAGCTGCTTATCCAGAGAACAATTTACAGATGCTTCACTCACTTGCACTTTAGGAAACTGATCCAGTAAAATATGCTGCATCTCTTTCAAAGTAAAGAAAGGATTCTGATCCAGTGCTATCAGTAGTGCCTAGGTATGTTCCAATGCTATCTACTGGCAAATGCTTTTTGTCACTAATCTTTGCATATTGCATAGGTGGCACTCTGTTATTTTTGGTAGCAATTCCATCAATGTCTTCAAAAATGGTACTAGCTTAGTAACTTTTGTCTGCCATGATGAAAAACAAAGTCATAGATAGCATTGTTGTGGGATTCAGTGCTTAAATGAGTGCTCAATGGATTAAATTGCCTGCTGATTTGATACTTTTTACCATTGACTAGCTAGCATCAAGGCTTGAAATGTATGTGTTTTTGTTATCTGGGATTAAATTGCTTGCTTGTAGTCTGCAATAGCCTGCAAAATGCTATAATATAACTTACAAATTAAAAAATTATGATAGAAATAATCCAAAATGGATAATGCAGGTAAACTAAAAGATAAACCAACTTTTTCAGTGTCTAAATGCTTTGCTATCATCATTTAGGCCTAGTGTAAAATCATGTCAATTTGATGAAAACTTAAGCCTATTTGATAGGTTTTTTTTCAAAGTAAAATAAATTTAAAACATTAGTAACAGACATAGCAAAAATATATTCTACAATATTAAAGATTTTGAGGGCATCTATCTATTAAGACTATCCCTTAAAAAAACAAATAATTGTCAAAACATTAGTCATGTTCTAATGGTGAAAAAACTAAAATTCTAGAAAAAATGATCTTTTTACTTTGTAGTACAAAAATTTGTCTCAATTAAATTCATGTATAATTGCTGAGACTTGACTTTTACAGTCAAGTTGTACCAATTTTTAGTAGAATACAAGTATCTATCAATTCAGCTTAGCTATTGGCAATTATCTGGCAAATTATTGATTTCCAAGCCCATTATATTGAAGATATGAATGGGATGAATCAACTTTCCACTGACTGATGCTTGCCAATATTCTTGCTTTGCCATCAAAGGCCAGAAGTGCCAGACATAAGTCAGATATGCTAAATGCAGAAAAGGTAAAGCAAGCTCACTTGCAACACAGGGCCACCACGTGACAATTTGTTATGAATTCAAGAAAAAATTTGATGTCTGACAATGCTTCAAGGCTTTCAAGAATTCTGATTAAGGTATCAAAGAAATCGACCCAGTCAGCTTCATTTTCAGCTTTGTCATTCTCGGACCTCGAAGTCCACGTGCTGCAATGCAATGAGCAACTTCTTTTTTATCCCGCTATCTTTCGGAAAAGAATGAATGCGCAGTCTAGTTATACTTATTGGTCTGTGGGGAGCATTGTTTTGCAGATGTATTCCTGAGGTTTGGGTGGCAGTCAACACCAGCCTGCAGTTTCGGACATTCTCGGATGCCACTCCTTTTTAGCACAAAGCACTCCCACATACTCTGTTGCTTATTGAAAAACTGAGTCATCTTGACTGACTTGGGCTAGGTTTTTTAGGAAGTGGCTTATCTGACAAAGGCAATCGCATGACTTACTGCAGGCATGCTACTGAGGCTCTCCATAGATGCACTAGGGAGGCGGAAGTTGCTCACTTCACTACTGATATTGCCTTCTGCAGGTAAAAATTCTGCCGTGATTGCAGCCGTACAAATATAATCTTCGCAGTTTGTCAGCAGAATCTGTCTGAGAGAGGCCACTGGCAGCAACAGATCGCAGAGCGCCAACAAAGGATGAAAGCTCAGGTTTCTCGTTATACCCATTGCGGCCTCTGATGATGCAGAAGATATTCTACAATGACAGTTATTAACATTTCTAACCCAGTATTCCATTCAAGTATGATTATTTTTTAAACTCAGTAACTTAATTCAACGTGATCCAGAGTCAGTCTTCGAGTGCACACGTACTGGTAGCCTTCATCATGGATCAGTGTTGCACAAAGCTGTCGTATACGACCCGGGCCTCCTTATATTTCATCGTCAACTTGAGTGCCTTGCCGCTTATAGGAAAAAACTTCCAGCTTTCAATGATGTTCTCCATTTTGCGCAGCTTTTCCATTTTCTCAGAAAGCGAATCTTTGTGAATCGGTTGTTTAAAGGCTTTGTCGAAAATATGCACAGAATTCAGCAAGTCAAAGGCATTTTTGAATTTTTGTGCGAATTCTGATGTCTGCAAGGCTTTAGTTGGCAGCTCTTTGTGTTGCAAAAATGTCTTGATGCCACTGGCAACTGAGTAGCTGAAGACCTGAGCAGCTAGCGAAACCTTCATTTTTTACCTAATGGAAGGTTAAAATGCACATCACTCAGTCCACTCGCCAGTCTAAGCGACCGGCTGCTGTCCTTTTAGTAAAAGTTGACTAAGTCCTGCCATCTTGCCAGTTTGCCTCCGCCGAAAATAATGTTGCTCTTTGATAGAGCGTTGCGAGCATTTTTTAGACTGTGTGGAATGTCATAACCACTGATTTATTCCAGTTGCATGGAGTGTATGGACTACCGCGGCAGCAAAGCCAGAATGATAACCTGCTCTTTCGAATTTAAACTATGCTATGCCCGCTATGCTCGCAGTCTAGCTGGTCCTGGTTGGCTAAGTCAGCCGACTCTGACTCTGCTATCTTCGCAAAATCTGGCGATGGCGATAATGCATAAGCAGAGGCACTTAAGTCAGTTCGATGAAGCGCTTGTGCTGACGGTGCAGCGGGTGCACCAACTCGTTCGTCATTAGCAATAGCATCATCTACTACGTCGATAGGCGGAGCCGGAGGCCCAGCAGTTCTGCCAGCAGCTCACCCTCAGTCGCCTCAGCCTGACCCTGACCCGTCGCTTTGTTCCATTTTCTGCGTCTGCTCGCAGCTGCCTATAGCCTCAACTTTGCCATACTCAGCCGCCAGTTGCAAATATACTCACTGCATTTGTAGCGGCAGCAGTCTTAATGACACATAAAATGTCGACGGCATTGTCCATATATTTATTGTAAGCCCATACAGTTTTTTTAAAATTATAAAGTAATAGCTACCTAGCATACCAAAATATTTTGTGAGCTTACGTCTAAGAAGTCGGCGAACTCTTAAATGAGCTTGGCCTGAAAAACAAGGCTGCATTTTCCAGTCTAAAGACGATCGAATCGGATCCAAGCTAATGTTATTGTTATAGGGGCTGAAGTATACTGTTATTTCCCTGAAAATAATATAAGTGATACTTTAGTAGTACATTGCCAGAGACATGATCAGCCCTCAGCTCGGACCGTCTTGCTGAGAGAAGCTAGCGGCTCTAGAGGGAGAAAGTTAATTTCCAAGTTTTTCTGCCTTACTAGTCGTTTTTACGTCAGAGTTGGTTCACGTGGATAAACTATACGGGAGTGAAAAGACAACAAGTTTATAAAATTCATAAATGTCCTACCAGTCGGCTCTTGTTTCTCGGCTAGTGACGGGAATCGGATATAATCGTTCCAAGATGTGACCGCCGGAAACTCGTGTCAACGCCAGTCTGCAAATTCGCCATTTCTTGCTGCTGGCGGAGCCTGTTGACTGCTGCTTAGCTCTCGTTACCGATCGTCCATGAGGCGATCCAACTTTCCGGCAACATCTTTCATGCAAGCGAGCAGCTCGTCAATCTTTTGCACTGCCAGTGCAGCTACTGAAGTAGCCCCGCGAGCTCAGTCTTTAACGGGTGCTGATTCTTCCGATTGAATTTTAGCGACGTGTAAAATGGGTTTCGCAACGGTTCTTGGCTGCTGGGAATCTGGATCTAATAATGCCGCTGCCTCTGGCCGTTGCCAGCCATGGCAGTGGGTTCGGACTGGCAGGACTGTTGACGCTAAGGCGTTTTCGCTTGCAGCTGCTGGGAACGCGAGCTGCTTAGCCTGGGCAAATCTGTCCGTTAAGTCTGTCAACGTTGTCTCGGTTGCTTCGGAGTCGTACTTAGACTGGTTTTCGGACTGGATAATTTTAAACGTTGGGATGTTGAACGTCAGCATGTTGATATTTTGGTTCTAACTTCAGTTCCCTTTGCACTGGATAATTTATTTTAAATGATTCCCTAGTGTGCCTAGTAAAAATACTTCATTCTTCCATCTTTTTAAATATCGTCTTTTGACACTTCTTTGGAATGAAATCTCTTCACTGCTAGCAGTAAGTTTTAAGCGCGGTAAATAAAATGTCCTGCGCACGAAAAAATTGCAAATCTGCAGGCGAATTTAAAGTACTATTTAAAGCCCCTATTTGCTAATTTCTATTTACATGAATAAACAAGTTGCGCTCACATCTATTGGTTGGAATTTATTCCGTTTATTTACGCGCCTTATTGCACACAGTAGACTCTTCAAGTAATTTTTTATCCTGCCCAATTTTGCGAAGTGCTGAAATGGTGTATGTTTGCGGTTTCGGGACAACTTGTAAAAGAGCTGCGTCGAACCAGTCGTCGTGGTACTTCGCTCTTACTTTGATAGCCTTATCAGAATTCAGCTTCTGATGATCCATGGCGCGCCAATCCGCTGCGGTCAGGCCCTAGTAGTCTCCGTAGAGGATAAAGAATAAATAAATTTCTCAAATGCTGAGCATTTGCTTTTAATTCCAAGTAACAGCACATCAATACATCTATAATCATTTCATTATTTATAAAGTTAATCTTTCAAACTTCCTACACAAAAAGGCCTCCGTTACCCAGTTGAAAAAGTACCTCGAAAAAGTACTACATTAGAAAAAAGTAAATTGCGGTACTTTCAAAAGTTACTGAGTAACTGAAGTGCCCAGCACTGCTCGCGACAGAGGGGCTAAGAATCTCTGCTCAACATGGATCATCGAATCTACGAACAGGATGAAGGTTAGCGGAACAAAATCCCTAAAAGAGGTCAGACCCAGTCCGCCTTCCCATGTCCTGTGTATGAAACCACTGTGCGTCCCTGCGAGCAGGTGAAGCACTCGTAGATGAAAGACTGCAATAGTTCATCGGCCTCCATCAGGATCCGCTTAGGCACTGGTAACGTACTGAGACGCCCAAATAAAGCGAGAGATAGTACGCCCGCAGCACTTTAAGTTCCTGTTGCGGTTTCATCGGAGCACTCCGAAGGCGAGATACAGCTTCGCGTATCTTACCTAAAATGGGTTTAACTCCGCCTGAGGGCGAAAAATAGTGCCCCAGATATTTAACAGGATTTTCTCGTATGTGCATGGACTGATCTGTACCTCATCCATTTCGAAGTCCGGACGGGTGTAATGAAACAGCCCGACCCGAAGCCGGAGCTTCGAGGACCAACGATCGGCACTTCGAAGGGTTGATAATAAGGCCCCCTGCGCAAAAAACTTTTCGTGACATGAAGAGCTCAGCGCATGTATCTGACGTCCCGTGTTATGAGGCACAGGTCGTCTGCGTACGCGAGCGATGAGACAGAGACTTGTTCGTTGATGCGGAAACCTGCGTCCTGGGGAAGCACAGCTGCCAGTTCGTCAACGACAAGGTTGAAAAGAAGTCCAGACAGGGGGTCGCCCTGTCGAACGCCCTTTCAAATTTCAACCTGCCTCACCGAGCCTCCATCCCAGGTGATGTCCGTGGCACCACCAGAGTAGAGTTTCCTTTCTCCGACAAAACCACACCGCTGAAAGGGGCTCAAGGGTGAGATAGCGCTCAACCGCTTGTCGAAGATCATGTTCAGCAATCGGAGCATAAAAGACTAAAGTAATAGGTCTGTAGTGCAGAGGCATCAAGCCCGGCCATATCCACCTAAGGTATGAGTGATGTTTGACATTGTTTCCAGGAGTCAGGGATCCTGCCCGACCACATGACGGCCGCAAAAAGCTTCGCGATAGATACGAGCGAAAGCTTCTTCAGGCGCGCACACCTAATACCGTCCGGGCCGGGCGTCCCATCTTTGAGACCGCAAAGGGCAGCGGGGTTCTCAGCCACAGGGATGGGCCGTCAAACTCCCTTTAAATGTCCCTCCGGTTCGACCTCGGATGTAGGGGTCAGGATCGGCCGGCTGAAGCCAAAAGTGCCGCAAAAACGTCGCAGACGCTTTTTTATGGAGGGGCCCGCCCGCCGAGGCGGTCGGTTAAACAGTTGCCCTTCCGCGATATCCCATGCAAGCTGTTTGCATTTCCTCTAGCGTACAAGCTCTGAACGACTGCGAACTTTTTTGCGTCGAGAGCTTGACTTCGGCCGGGTTTAGCTGGGGCAAATCCTGCGTGCGTTCCTGAAACCGCTCGCCACCCCAGCGACCCGTCCTAGGTCGCGCTTCAATACGCTGACTGAAAATCCAGCAAATAGGCTCCGGATCACGATCCAGCAGAGCCCTATCTACCTCAGCGTCGCTTGCCATTTCCGTTAACTCGACAGACAAAAACCCACCACACAGGATGTAGTTCTACTGGGTCTGGATCGACGTTCGCAAGACTGGCGCTTCCTTGGCTGTAGGACGCTGCGGCGCCATCACTGGCCGGCGTCGGAGAGCTGTATGGCACTGTGCGAGGCTGATACGCAGGTGCGAGTTCCGCAGTCTATGGATCAAGTCGCCAGTACTTATAAATGCACAGTTGCTCTAATGACCAAGTCGCATGACCAGACTCACCTAGGCCCCTGAGCGCGATGAGCGACCATTGTACTCCGCCTAAACTATCATAGTACAAGCCAGTACAGGCACTGTGCGAGGCTGATACGCAGGTGCGAGTTCCGCAGTCTATGGATCAAGTCGCCAGTACTTATAAATGCACAGTTGCTCTAATGACCAAGTCGCATGACCAGACTCACCTAGGCCCCTGAGCGCGATGAGCGACCATTGTACTCTGCCTAAACTATCATAGTACAAGCCAGTACAGGCACTGTGCGAGGCTGATACGCAGGTGCGAGTTCCGCAGTCTATGGATCAAGTCGCCAGTACTTATAAATGCACAGTTGCTCTAATGACCAAGTCGCATGACCAGACTCACCTAGGCCCCTAAGCCCACCAAAATCCTTTAACTGACCCGTGCATTTTAATCACTATGTGACCGACACCTTATAGACTGCGTCAAAAGGTTTTCTTTCGACTCCATCCGACGCCGACCCTATTTTTGATAGTGATGCGGCGCCGGTCAGAGTATTTGAATTATTTAACATTGTACTTTTCATAGATGTGCTGGTTGTTTAGACGCCATCCAGCGAGGCATTACACTTTTACAGAACTGGAAAGAGCAATCATGCGTCTTGGCCCCGCAGTTAATCCACGCTAGTATCTGTCCTCGCAGGGAGCACATGCCACAGGCCAACCTTCAGTGCCGTCTGAAGAGGATGGCTTTGGGCAATTCCAAAGCCAGAAGGCAGGAATTTTACGACTCAATAGCCAGTAAGGGCATCCAACTGGCTCAACTTAACAGTCATATGAAACTGTGATTTACAACCTTGAATGTCCCGCTATTTTACGAAACCGAATTTCTTGGTCTAATCACTGCTCAGTTTGTTTATACTCGGACCGGCTAGCGACGAGTCCCAGAGCGGGTGTTAGCCTGCCAAAGAGGCAGTTACCGGTTGCAGGTTGGGCTATGCCTGGAACCCACCCGATGGAGTTGCCGGAGTGGCTGGAGGTTCCTGACCAGCCGGTGCCCCGCCTTCGGCGTGACAGAGAACAGTGGGTAAAAGCACGTCACTGGAACCCCACCGACCCCTAGGCAGCTGACCAGTTACCGACAACTTTCACACATCATTCTTGACACGCAGGTCAGTGTGAGCCGGTCGCGAGACACGACCCACCAAGGGAGGCCTTGGTCATGCCGCGGAAAGCGCGCCAGACCCGTGCGCTACCTCGCAGTGCACTGATAGAGAGAGCCTTCGCAACCCGAGATGCTGCCACCCCGAGCCACTTCAGCTTCCCAACCGTCTCCTTCGTGACAGTACCGAGCGATCCGTCAGCGATGCCCAGCACATCAACACAATCGTTATAATATCTAGACTCGAGATTTGGGAGCAATGCTTTAGCAACGGCGGCTGTCAGACCAGCATACTTGGCCTCTTTCTCAGCCGTCGCGCCTAGCCAAAGTCCCTTGTTGGCTCTCATACGGCATTGTCAAATCCAAAATTACCAACCGACCATTTTTCCTACAAGCGATGTCAGGCCGGAGTCTTTGCAGGCCGTCCTGATAGGTGCGCTCGCACCATACCTCCCAGCCTGCCAGTCGGAGCTCCCGAGCAAGTATCATAACACCATTGTCATGTCTCTTGCATTGGACTAAGCGCGTAACCGGGCACTCGTTGAGCACATGCAGGTCGGTCTCCGCCGTCCGCCGCACCGGCTGCACACGAAATCAACGGGATTCGTAAATTGATTTTTTCCAGCATCCGACTGAGCAACTTCGTGATATTCACAAATTCTCCGAAGGCGGTTGATCACTATCTCCCGGATGGCGCGTATTTTTAGGTCTGCTCTAAGCGCAGACTTCTCGATGTTAACCAGCCATTGTTACTTCTAGCGTTCCGGTATGTAGGCCGCCTTTCGGGAGCGGTCTCGTGGGTGCCAGTGATTTTTTTGGGTTTTTGGAATGTCTGACACCCTCGAGTCCTGCGACCATTCAAGTTGGAGGGTGTTGTCCAGTTCCTCCCAACCGTCGTCCGGATCACGCGACGCGAGGCAACAAAGCACATACCTCCGCGCCGCGAGACGCGAAGCCACCATTGCGTCGAATTTGATAGTCATTCAATGCTTTTAGCGTTTCGTCCTTAGGGTCGGGGCCCCCAGGCACGGTAGTCGAGTTGGACTCCGATTCCAAGTTCGTTTCCTCGGTCGGGAGGCAATTCCTTGCTTCAGCTCCGGTTCCAGCCGTGTTGCAGGCTTCCCCGCCTCGGCTGCTACCTCTAACAGGGGCTTCTCCCGCGGGCTGCCGCCAGAACGACGACGCTCGCTCGCCATCCCGTTGCCTTCATCCTTCCGCAATTGGGCCAAGGCATCAAGATACCTCGCCTGCTTCCGGAGGTTGGCTATGGAATGGACTGTCCTGTTAGGGAACTCTACCGCTAGGTATTGGTTCACGCGGCCGTGAACCTCTACGGGCGCGCGTAGTTCCTTAATAGCGATATCGAGCAGTTCTTCCGCTTCGATTTTCTACCACCTTCATCACAGTGCACCGCTACGATCCACAGGGTTTTGTGCCTGGAACTTGCAAACCAGGTTGGGTTACTAGTTATTCTGCACGACCCACAAGATCAGTCCCGACACCGACGATTAGCCATCTCATGCGCTGGCTACACATAGGTGTTACCGGTTGCGGTTTGGCTGAGCCCGGAACCTGCCGGCGCCAGATCGCTGGGTAAGTAATCACACTCCCACTATTTTTCGCCTCTATTTGGTTACAGTGCATTACCCGGTGGCCACCAAATACACCAGGCTAGGACGGGAGACGTGCCGTCCGTAAGCTGCCCCCGCGGTGGGGTTGCGACGAGAACTCAGTCACAGAGCCCTGCCGAGCCCTGCAGGTACGCAACCCCCTGGAGAATAACGACGCCGTCTCAAAAGGGGTACCGCCGGAAGTAACAGTTCCAACACGCCCATCACAGCCCGCCCAACGGTGGTTTTGCGATCCTTATTTACTAGGCTCATGTGACAGAGTCTAATCCTTGCCTAGCGTTTTCACTAGTAGAGGGCAAAGCCCACAAAAAGGGGTGACGGCGACCCCATTCGGCCTTAACTGCGGAAGGCGCGCTAAACGTGCGCTGAACCTCGCAGGTTAGAAATCTGCAATGACTTACCAACTTTTCTTTGATCTAATCCCAACAAACGTAATTTATCAAGGGTAGACTGCAGGACTGTGCTAAGTGCTCCGACTGCAATCCCAATGACTTTGATTTCGTCAGTAATTCCTAACAGTCTGGATACTTCAGGCTTAATCCCAACATACTTGTGCTGCTGCTCAATTTCCCTTGGTGATAGAACGCTCGCATTCGATTCGTAGGGTAAAGTAACCTCAACGATCGCTCCTTCGTTACCCTTCCTACAGATGAGGTCGGGCCTGAACTTTTCCAGATCTTTAACTACGAGCTTTTTAAGGCTACCCAACTGAACGTGCAGGCCCTCTTTACACGTTTTCCGGATCATTCTTGTAACATTTCTCAACTCGCATACCTTGATATCGCTCAGACGAAGTTGATACGAGCGTACGTCAGACGTCCAACTAGAACTTCTTTGATTCCTTTGATCTTCTGGTCAGGCTTAAGAGGAGCCCTCTTTAACCTCTCAAGCCATTGCTTCTGTAGAGTACTTGACCAGATGACCTTGCCAGTGAGAGATGTTTACAGCTAGGTACCGTATAAAGCCATCGACATTCTCAACCATGGACAGGTCTTCGCCCATCCATTTGATAGGGTCTCTACTAGCCTTCAAGGTTCTTTTACCCTTGACAGGAAGCAGTCTAACGGCTTTACACTTCTTCGGATTCACCGTTAGCTCTCTGCCTAGCAAAGAATTCCTCTGCGATACTTAACAATTCCTTAGTTTCATAGTCAGTGCCGCCCAACAGAATCAGAACTGGAACCGTCACGTCGTTAATACGAAAACCATAGCCTGAGGTCTCAAGTTCACGAACCAATTTATCCAACACCAGGTTGAATAGAAAGGGGCTCAGCGGACACCCCTGTTTCACACCACGACGAATGCTAATTCTTTCGCTGGATAGATTAAAACGCAGATTTTTGTCCAGTCCCCCGTGTACAGGTCTTGACAATTCTAATCTCTTTCGGACGAAAAGCCGAACTTTCTCACAGCGTTATAAATGGCATTATGTTAAATATAATCAAATGCCTTAGCCAGATCAATTGATATTGCATTGATCTGTCGTCGTTTTTTGCGCCTGCTTTAGGGCACCCATCAACAAGTTCACATTCTCTCAGCAACCGTCAACCGGTCTAAAAGCCTTTTGTCTAACCGAGATTGGGGCATCAGACCAGCGAGTTTCCATCAGTTTCGTATAGAGTCTCAGGCCTAGGCTACCGATCGTGAGCGGTTGCCAGTTATTGACATCATTCAAGTCGCCGCCTTTAGGCAATAGGATCGTTCGGTTCTCTCTGAGCGATGAGGGAATCTTTTCAGTCACCCACCATAAGTTGAAAATCTGGGCGAGAACATTCTTATCTACATTCTTGAGGCATTGCCCCGTAAACCGGTGATCTGGTCCTGCTGCTGTTTTATACAAGCCAGCCCCTCCTTCAGATAACTAGCGATTTACCTCTTCAGCGAGTCATTTCGTAACTAAAACTGTTCGACGAAATTATTAATAGCAGCAATAAAATCCCCTCGTTCCTCATCGCTCAGAAGAGAACCTTCCACTTCAGCTTCATGATGGACATCGTCCGCAGATTGCTCAACTTCAATGTCAGCACACACCTCGTCCACTTCCTCGGTATCAGCGCAAGCGCCCACCTGAACAGAGCCACTACGAATTTCATCGCGAGCTAGACGATACCTTAGTTGTTTCCGAAGCGGAAACAATCTCTGTAGTTCGATGTTGACCTTATTCGAATTACCCAAAGCCAACTTCGCCTTAGCAATGTCTCGCAACTCAGCATCTTCGATTTAAAGATGGTTTTAGTGGGAAGTGCTTCGTTGTACTCCAATTTATGAGACTTTTACGTGGAGCCCGAGACCCGTAACAGTTGTAAATTGGCGATCACAGAACTTACATACAAACTGGGCAGATCTTGCATCGGGTCCAGTAGCATCGGCACATGCGCCTTGCGTTTCGGTACCTTTGCATTTTCCCAATGAGAGACAACTCCTGCGTAGGAAATCGCAATAATGCATTACATTTACCACAAATGATCTTAAAAGTTCCTTGAAGATGCTCTCTCTGTACATGATTTTTATTTTCACACTCGTTAGTAAACATGTCACAGCATTGCAGACACTGCAGCCTTTGTGGACCGCAGTACCGAATGGCAGCAATCGCAACGTCACCGGCCGCAACCGTTGAGATGCCGGTTGCGGTTCCCCGGCACAGGCGGGAGTCGCTA
Organism: Macrostomum cliftonense; assembly: GCA_950096795.1. Taxonomy (NCBI): domain Eukaryota; kingdom Metazoa; phylum Platyhelminthes; family Macrostomidae; genus Macrostomum; species Macrostomum cliftonense. The sequence goes on from CATNEM010000009.1 coordinate 1,795,137, forward strand.
GGCGACTGTTTCTTTAAATTGTCCGGTGCGGATTGCTGGTCAACAAGAAGCCAGGCTGCAAACCCGACCCCTCTCAGGATCCTTTTCAGCTTTGCAACCATACTTCCCCCGGAATCTAAAGACTTCGGTTTCCCGGAGGCTGCCCGAAAGGTCAATAAGCAAATGATCTCGGATCGCCCGTTGGCATCGTTTATTGTCAGAACTAGGATGGTATCTGATCGTCTTCAAACCTCTGACCTTCGTTCTTGATTGCAAAGTCACCCCCTTTCAGTGCTTCAGCTGTGGGTTGCCTGAGCCAGGCGTTAGAGGCTGAAGCCTCTTGTACACCGTCAATGCCGCGGCCTTGAGCCGAGCATATCCAATCAATGCCCCTCTGCTTAATGCGACTACGTGCCGATTCGAGGCCGTCTGCTAGGTTGTAATCTCGGGGCCGGTTGGTTCCGCGGAGCCAACGAAAGTTTCCGATGGCCCTCAGCATGGGGTCTGAGTGGTTCATCATTGATTTGCGGAACATCTCGAACGTCGAGGAAACCAGGTCCTGAAAGAAACCACTATGCGCGTCCGCTGGCAGATAAAAGATGCGACAGGCACAGGCCCTGAAGCTCTATCTGCCAGTTTCAACGCTTCTTTCGGTACCGGAAGGGCCGATAGGCCCCATTGGTACCGCGGGGAGTATATCCCCCTGGGTATCTCCAATTTTTGTTGTTTCAACGGCGCTTTATGGAGATTAACAAAAGCCCCTCTAATTTCGACAAATGTCGGTTTTAGCTTACCTGATGGGACATACAAGTGTCCCAGGTAGCGGACCGGGTTATCGTTCGTGCAAGGGTTGATGTCTAGATGTCTACGCTATCTAATTGGAAGTCAGCGTGAGAGTGATGCAAGACCCTTTTACCCTTTCGGTTGACTTTAAGTACCAAGGAACGGCACTTAAATGGTTTCAACAAGAGGCCTATGTGGGCTAGGAATCGTTTCGTAATGCTTAATGCACTACGCATGTCTGCGACGGTCTCCGTGATCAGGCACACATCGTCCACGTAGGCACCCGCACATCTGATCGGGAAGCCTGCCTCGGAGGGCAGACGCTCGAAAAGCTCATTGATGACCATATCGAATAGGACGGGTGACAGCGGGTCGCCCTGGCGGATGTTCCTCCTGATGGGAACTCCTAGAGACTCATCTTCCCAGGTGTCAGTTGTTCCATCTGAATAGAGTTCACGGATGAAATCTACGAAGCCGCGGTCCGACCCAAAGCGCCGGAGGGCCCTGTCGATGGGCGTGTGGTTGAAGCTGTCAAAAGCTTTGGCAACATCGCACCACACCACCGCCAGGTCCATGCACAACGATCTGGCCGTCTTGATCAACGTTTGTACCCCTTTCGGGGACTTTGCAAAATGGTAGTCACTCTATGAATCAACCGCAAAAAAAGTTACCTTTGGCAGCTGTTTAGTTGCTATGCGTCGCTCGTCGGAGCTGGGCTGTCTCAGCAGGCTCCTGCAGATGCTGCTGTCCCTGAATGCGCTGCGGCCTGAGAACGGCTTGGCGCTGAAGAAGCTGTCCTAGTCAGGACGGTGTTCTTAAAGAAATAAGTCTCTGAGACAGATTCCGAATCAACAATCGTATTAGTAAGCATGGAGCGGTAAAAAACATAAGATCCGACTGGTTACGCTCAAACGCAGACTCTCTGGTTAAGGTAGGCTGTCTGGTTGTCAAGCCCTGAGGGTACAAGCGGCTGTACCGGTCTAATTAGTCTAGCCTACAGTGGTTCCTAACTACAAGATAATTATAGAAGGCCGCATTGAGGCTGTATAGGCCGCACCGTTATCTGAGACAACGGCTGGGACTCCACACTACCCGGGACACTCCGCACTGGTTGAGCACTTCCCTAGTCTAAGGTCCGTTAGAAACTTCCTTAGAGTTTCTACTCCCGGAGAAGGCTGAGGTTTTTGCGCTTCCAGAGGTTCTGTGTATATAGAGCCCGAACACGTCATAGAAAGTGAAACGTTTCGGTGTGACAAACTTCATTTATAAATCATATGAGTACAAGGTATAGTTGACGCATTGCAATTGTGATTCAGTTACGTACGATAGACAGGTTTGCGTACAAAAGATGAGTTTCGTGGGATATACGTAGCAGTTACGCGCTTCGCATTGCGTTCGGTACTATTAAAAAAATTTACGCACTCGCAGGTTCGTCTTGACAGCGTGTTGGTTGGCTGAAAGCGCCTTTCGTACAGGCGCTGTATTACGAGCTAGTTCTAATAATAAACCTGGAGTCTCCCCAGACGCTTTCTATTGTACAGTTACGTTATTGCTATGTAAGGCTTCAGTCTCTTTCGGGCTGTACTGTCCCGTGCGTCTGTCTTTACGCAGTGTACATTTAGTTCTACTATATGCGCTTTTCATACTGGCTACTTATAGCAGTATTGTACTCTGCCTATTTATTTCGCATTCGCATACAAGATTTGCATATTCATACTTTTATAGAATTAAATATTTTCAAATATTTTAATATACTGTTACGCATGCAACAGAGTCATTTCACTTTTCTACAACTCCACACATCTATGACCTCTTCAGCGGGGAAAAAGCGTTCACTCACTTCCCAAGTACCCTGTTAAGGAGTCTAAGGAACGTTGATTCAAGGGTTATCGGCCTGTAGTTAGCTGCATCTGTGAGGTCTCCCTCAATTTGCAATCAAAGTTGTCCGACAGCGCTCCCAGGACGCTAGGACCAGACCCGACCACATGACAGATTTTATAATAGACACAGGTAGTATAATAGACAGAACAGACAAAAACAAAAAGATAGATGTTGCTTCGCTAGTTAAAAGTTATACTATAAAAGCTTTGCAAAAAACGATTGAATATCAGTTTTACTCATACGGCATTATTCATATTTTTATCGACTTTCCAGTCGCTGGATTTGGCGGTGGAGGATGTTTTGCCCAGACAAAGGGTCAAAAATCACAACTGAGTGGGGCATTAACATTAGAAAGGGGCACTGCGCAGGGTGACAACCAGTAACTCCTATGCATTAAATTTAGCTATTTAACGTGAGGCTAGAGTTAGGGAGTTTAACTTTGGGTTTATTAACATGAATTAATTATTCTAGTTTGAAGTAAAACTATTTTATTTCATTGTCTACATGGGCATACAATGTATGAACACAAGAAATAAGTAAGATGCGATGTGTGCATTATGTTTAAATTTACAATAATTGCTTAGACAGATAATTAAATTTAGTTTCCAAATAACGATCGGCAGCTTCGTCAGAAGACCGATGTTGTACATGATACGATACACGTGCCTTCAACGTTACTTCCCCGACACGACGAATACTAAAAGTTGGTTGCTCTACTATCAGCCATTTGTAGTTTTGAGTAAACAAATTTTAAAGGGGCGAAATATTGCACATACCGTGCTTCCTACAGGTTTCCTACAAGGGAATTAGGATCGCAGTAAGAACAAGTGAGTCCCATTGCCGTTACGGTGTAGTTTTGAATCGTCCAAATGTAGGCTCTCGCATTACTTCGGAAGGATACATTTGTTTGAAATAATATGCTTTCGCCGATCATAGTACTTCGCCCGTAGAGACAAGCAAATACGCCACAAGAGTCGTTTTGTTTGCTGTGCTCAACTGCACCAGAATAAAATTAGGGCCGCTCAGATTCGTCTAGAACCACAACAGATCGTACAGTGCCTGGTAGCGTATCAGATTGTAGAAGTTCACTGGAAGAGATGGAATATTAACGGAATTTTACATAATAACGTATAACAAAAGCTTATCAACATTGCATTTAAGTTTCAACCATTAAGAACGGCGTGTTTTCACATACGTCCACAGCATCCACAGCATCAAAATATTATGAAAGTCCTCGATGGGTGTTTTAATCTAGACAATGAGTCCAATTTAAAAATTAATCTAAGTGGAAGACTAATGTGAACCAGAAAGAAATGGCTGCCAGTATTAATCGGAATTAGAATATCTTGCACGTTCTGAAAGTTTTTCAGTTAGGATTTTTAAGAAAGGGTTAAAATGTTTTCGAAGATTACAATGGCTGATTTACCTGATAGATAAAAATGTTGGCTAACGTGTCCAGAAGTGCCTCAGACAGGCTTGATGTGGGAGAATCCAACAACTCGCGGAAAGCTCCTTGGATCAAGACGACACGGTTAGGAAAAATTTAGGAAACGGCACACAAAAAGTCGTAAACTATCTGAAAGTATAGAAGATTAAATGACGACTGACTTCTGAATACAGAGAAGCACATTATATATTTTTAACATTGCAGTCATCATCAATGTCTTCAGCAACTTGGTTAAAAATTCTCAACTTCATAGCTTCAAAGTGCTAAAAGTAATGCGACGATCTTATTATGCCATAGTCATTACTAACCAAAAAATCTGCAGGTTTATTTACCTTAGGTGCTGCGGTCCAATAGTATGCAAAAATTCTCTGTTCAGATTATAAAGCTGTGACTGAATAGCATGAAGTTCCACATGTATTTCCCTGTAGGACCGCGAAAGAATATTTTTAGAATTAAGTAAATCCAGCCCAACGCCTCTTGGGAGCGCGATTCTGAACCGATACGAATAGTTTCACAAAAGATTCCCTAGGCCCTCTCTTTATGTTAAGGCGCTGTGTTGTTCGACAAATCTGGTGAATCAGGTGGTTGCTGCACAGGAAAGCTCAAAATGTAATGTCAGACGGTTGCTTGATTTTGAAAAAGTAAAATAGGCATCTTAGGTCATGATGCCTATGTGATGAAAGTCAAGGCACGAATGAATCTGTGCCCACGAAAGATCAGAAACAAAGAGGATTGGCAGGCGGGAACATTCACTAAACTGGCTTGATAGCTTTAAGACAGAATAGCGAATCTGCTTTAGGAAATCAGAAACGGACGCGACGTCGTACCGGTTTGTCAAACAGTTTTATACAGAGATTGAATTTATTGCATCGTCCGCTGTCGTTTAAGATGTCTTCATTCGTTTAAGATCCAGTTGAATCAATGTGCAGAAGGATGTGGTCATGCCGAGAGATAAAAGAATTGATTAACTGGATTTCTTTGTGCGAAAAATTTTTATACTAAATAGATCCATAGAGCGCTCGTGTATGATTACAGCAAGTAAATCATGGGTGTAAATGCTGGCATACACCTCCTTAAGAATCGCCAGTTCAACTTGAAAGACAGCATGCAGCCTTTCAGATTTCTTGATAAGTTATTTGATGTTGCGCATCACATTCAATGTTTGCATGAATCGAAATTTTTAGAAAGTATGTGCCCGATTAGAGTCGTTCACATTCCGCCTCTGTCTCTCTAGAACCAAGTCTACGTATGTCTTCTGCAAATCTATTAAATTCGGCCACTTGTGCGCCTAAATCGACTAGATTCCGACATTAAATGGTTGAATGCGCCATGGACATGGGTGCGAAAACTGTTCAGCAGGGGGTCGTTCCATTGTAAATGATCACATTGATCACATCCGTCAATCTTGCAGCTTGGTTTGACTGTCCAAAACTTCGAATTCTTCTTTCGACTATCGACTGTTCTAATCCTGTTATAGCCCGACATGCGTAGGCAACAGGTAGAAAATTTAAGAAACTTAGAAGCAAACAGTTCGTTGAAAGTTTTCTTATCGAATTGAACATCTGCGATACCGCTTCCGTTTTTTGTGAGTGAATTATAAATTTCATTTTCTGAATCTCATCAAAGTCGATCTTGACTTCACAGTTTTCGGGTCCAAGTCAGACGCAGTAAGAGTGATTCAACTACCTGTACCTGTTGCTGTATCTCGGGTCCCATCACTGCTTGTACTCGAATCTAAATCAACCAGATAGTCTCTCTGCATTATTTGCTGCATGTGTGCCATCATACGTATTTTCAGTGGTACCATCTCCCCTAAATTCCTTTCGATTGTTGATGAGCTCCACTTCTTTATCCATTTCAAAGCGATTTACATTTTCACATTCTTTTGACTCGTTACAGACGCTTGAATTAGAGGAAATTTCTGAAATACTTGTACTTATGCTACGGGCTGGATGCGTCTCAGAACTTCTGAAATGTGAGGATGAGCACGTGGGTCTGTCTTGGAGAAGGCTTGCTAAGAAATAGCCACATTTACATAAATGCGATAGCAATGCAACTTGACAAGCAATGCATAGCAATCAAAATGGTAGCCAATGCATCAGAAAAACAACAGAAACACAGTGCATAAAAACTAAATTCTAACTAGCAGCCTGCTTAGCCGCGCGCTTAGCGGCAGTAGCGGCAGTTGCGACAGGTGCAGCCCGATTGGCCGCTGGTGCGCCGATGGCTTCTAGAGCAGCCTGCTTAGCCGCGCGCTTAGCAGCAGTGGCGGCAGGGGCGGCGACGGCGGCAGTGGCGGCGGGTGCAGCCCGCTTGGCCGCTGGTGCGCCGACGGCGGCTAGAGCAGCCTGATTAGCCGCGCGCTTAGCGGCAGTGGTGGCAGGAGCGGCGACGGCGGCTTTGGCGGAGGGAGCGGCGACTGCGGCAGGAGCAGCGACGGTGGCAGTTACGGCAGGTGCAGCAGGCTTCGTCGTTAGTGCGCCGACGGCGGCAAGAGCAGCTTGATTAGCCGCCCGCCTAGCGGCTGTGGTGGCAGGAGTGGCGACGGCAGCAGTGGCGCCATTTGCGGGATCAGCGGCGCTGGCTAGAGCTGGCCTAATTACTTAGAGAAGATTTTTTCACTAATTAATTGATTTACTTCCAAAAACTAATGCAAAAATCTGAATTGACTCAGAGAGTGTCTGTCAGAGAGTAAATGTCAGAGTGAATGTCAGAAAGTGAATGTCAGAGAGCGGATGTTAAAGAGTGACAGAAGAGGACTGAATGTGACAGAGAAACAGATAGTGACATAGAGAGTCAGAAATTGACGAGGAAAGAGACAGAGAGTAACATAGACTGAGTTTTCTTGTATTTCAAATAGAATAGTCAACTAATTTTATATATAAACAGATGTGTGGACTTACTCTATAGCCAGACTCGCCCGTGCTCCATGGCTGGCTAGTGCTACGAAAACTCTGACATCCTGGCTCAATGCTGCCAGTGGCCGCGGCTGGATTCTTAGAGCCTGAGTCCTAGAAAAAGGAAAAAAATAAAGATAGACAGTTTGGCAGAGAGTGACTGTCGAGAAGTGACTGTCAGGGAGTGACTCCCGCCTCGTGGATATTATGTCAGAAGCTAGCAACAACCAAAACGGTTGATTCAAATCAAAAGAAATCTTTCTATATGATCGCATCCGAGTTAATAGCACCAGTAATGCAGCCAAGATTCACACATTTTGGGAATTCGCACATTCCCAGAAATTTTAGTATAGTTCGCTTGAAATCTATATTTGTCATCCGTAAAATTCAGTTCATCTAGTAGATAACCATTGCGTCACAGTCATATAGAAAGCCACTGTATGTCACACCTCAGGAGTCTAATCAATACAAAGACAAGTTGTCCTGCCAGATTCTAGACCAGCCATCTTTTTCACTACTTTGCGATCCATCCAGCCCGGAACAGTTAATGCTATTGGATTTCCAGCTAGCTGCTTAGTGAGTGAGAAATCCGGCTTTTTCAGACCGAAGGCCGCTTAATTGTACAGTACTATGCTTCATCCGCCTGATTCCAGCCTCCTGTATTCTTCATCGCCGCCATCATCTATATCCGTCTTATCTCTGCCTCATTTCAGCCTTTTCTTTGCTTTAGCGCCGCTATCATCTTTTACTCTGTCAGCTCCGCTTGTTATCAGCTTTACGGTGAACTACCGCTGCTTTGCTTCATAACTTTCAATATCTGACTACGGAAGAAAGTCCGAGAGCGGCTGGTGTTAGCGGATTATTGACAATCTGACATTCACAGTACCCAAAAATAAGCAAAAGAAAACATATGAAGCAAGGATAACCAAATTATTTGTTAGGTAGTCTATATAAAATAAACATTGGTTAAAGGTAAAAAGAAAAAATGACTTTATTATATATTTTATCTAAAAGCAAAATTTTTTACAGATTAGAAACTTCCTTACTTGTCGGTTTTACATGAAGTGATTGTAAAGTGTTTAAGGCAAAAATATTTTATGATAAAAAATGTCGCAATTTTTTTCAAGATACGATAGGCATATAGTTGCAAATATTCTAAAAAATGAATTTTGAATTCATTCTAGTTGCAAAAGTATAATTATTGAGTCAACTTTATTGCACTCATATTGGGTGATAGTCTAATTTGTAACAAAACTTGGAGAACATTACAGCATGGTAAAGTTTAGGGTGGATACACAAAGCATGTTAGCGTGGCAAGAGTGAAAATGCATTCGCTCATGCAAGGCCACCATCCGTGGTTCAAACCAAACTTAACAGAAATTTCTTCGTTGCTTGTAGCAGGCTTTCTAGGGGTTAGTCGATTGGTTATTCTGTGTAAGCGGTTGCCGACTCTTCCGCAAATTTACTATTATAGTAGCTTGGCCAAAATGGCTAACTGTCTTTAATTAGCCATAAATGGGCCTGAAAAGCTATTCCAGCGGTAGCACGTAGGCGTGGATAACCTCAGTTTGCTAAAATTACCACAGCCGGACTGTTACTGAATTGGCATGACCAGACAAGTTCGATGCCCTTGTGACGAATTATACGTAGTAGGCGTAGTGTAGCAGTATCAGTTACCAAAATTAACACGGAATGTGATTTAATGCGAGATAATCACGCGTATTTCGTCTTTTATTTATTGAGCGTAGACAACTAGCCAATCAAAAGTCACAGGGTGGGCCAACAAACGTCATACCAGAAACGAATTCAAATTCAACTTATATATACTAACAATATCAATTATTATAACAAAATTACGACAAACGTGCATACTGTCCAAATGTAGAACTGCATAAAAACAGGCAAGTATAGTAAAAAGTAATTGGAAGTATTTTTTTAGAATTTTACAGCTTAACTTTAAATTAACAACATCGTCACACCCTAAGTGAAGTTGAAGAGTGCCTTTAATCAAATTGCTAAAATGCGCACGTAGCCGATTTTTTAAAAAACTTCATCATAGTACTTTACATTACTGATAAGTAGCATCATAAAAAAATTAAGGAATTTTCGGTCGAGAAGACGAATGGCGAAAGGGAAGAATTTATTGTCATTTTTCCTAACAAAGACTTTATCCCGAATTCGATGGACGTCAAATTGTCCCTAGAGTATTTTGTCCCAAATTAAAATTGATGTCGTTAGTCCACAATCTGCTGCGGGTCATTTCGTCCGGCTCCTGTCACTGTTATCCCACGGGGGCGCGCTAACGGGACGCGCGCAACGCACTGGAAACACCACTGGGAAACCCACCCGGGGGCCGGCCGGGGACGGAACCCACGCCAGGGACCCACAACCCGCACACACCCACACGGGACCCACCAACAAACCCGGCAGCAGCGCAAACAAACAACAACAAAACCCAAAACAACCAACAACCGAACAACAGCCAAACAACAACCAACAAACACGAAAAACACATAAAAATTGCGAAAGTAAAAATAACGATAAAATTTATTAACAGTGGTAGTTCGCACTGCCACATTATGTATTTTGTGATCTGTGTAATAGATTATTTGCTAAATTTTCTAGTTTGGTGCATAACTTTCTAAATAATTCCAATGCTCAGGGAACGAAATTAAAAAGAGTTTTTCTATACTATAAATGCGAGGCCAATAAATATCAAAATAAGATTTACCAAATTTTTTATTATATATTAGATTTTCTTAAAGTTTTTTGAGCTAATCATTGAATGTGGGGGATCCTAGACTTGTAAGCATCACTATTCTAGGCTTATATGCTCATCAAATTATTGGCTAAGGTATCATGACTCTAACTTGTCTAAGGCTTGTCTAATGTTCACTTTACGGAACGTTAGAGGTTAATATTAACAAAGCTGCTACTTTCTCTGCTAGGAAAGGTCTGGGTACTGAGGTCAGGGTGGAAAAGAAAAACTGGGGGAGTTGGGTGTTTTTGTTTCTTCGTAACTTTCCGGCTTGCGGTTTCTACTTTCCTTAAACAAAAGCTTCTCCAAAGGGGGAACTCCGTCTGCCTGGGTCCTCAATCCAGGGGGAGGGTAGTTTTCTGTAGCTGAGCAGTCGAAGGCGCCAAGCAGAGTCGAAAAATAGCTGGTTGTTGTGGTTGCTTCCTTGTGGCGCACCGATACGGAAAGAGCTCTTCGGTATGTAATTTACTAACTTTGGCGATAAGTTTCTTTGGTCACTACTATCAGTAGGCTGCCACCAATCCGATTTATGAGTCGGATGCTCAATTAGAGTTCAGATCCGCGTGGTCTGAGTCTCTCAAATGAATTCGCTCCACACAAGAGCTATGAAGGCCGATCGAGAATAATTTTATCCAGTAAAGTCGATTAATAAAATATACCGAGACGATTCTCGTTTATTTAACTTCGATTATTCCAAAAAGATGACTAAAAAAAACTAGCAGATGACTATTTCGGCATACTGGCCCCAGGCCGAACAGCGCTGCCACGTGGCCAGAAGGATGGCGCGCTCCAGCTCCTAGGAGGCTGAGGGCGAGAGCCCTGGTGGCCGGTATTTAACTTCGATTCTTCCAAAAAGATGACTACAAAAAAACTAAACGGTACAGATAATGTGAGCTTCTCCTTCAGTCCTTCTTCAACAGAGCATGGGAGACAGGATCCGGAATAAAAACGAACTAAACAGCGTCAGACGTACGAGATGATGCTAACACAAGCAAGATCCTTCTCTCTCACTACTCAAACCAAAACGAAACAACCCTTTCGTTTGTGCTTCCCGCACACAATATATAATTGTAACACGCATGGAGGGGATTTAGAGACGCGACATAAAACACAGGGGGAAGTGCGGGGCGCAAGAACTGACGCACCACGAAATAAAAGGGTCTAGCAACTGGGAAGCGAAAATTAAAAGATTGCAGTGACAAATAGGCGGGGAAAAGTTTCACAACAACTTAAGATTGGCGCGGGAATAAAAGGGGGAGAAACAAGGAAAAACTTTTACATGAAACGGGGCACTTGACTGGCGCATCATTACATGAAACGGGGAGAAATTTCATGATACATGTTACTTAAACGGGAAAATTACAAAACAGCATCACTAAAACGGGGAGAAATCTTATAAGTGCGGTAGGGGGGTTTAGATTTTAAAGTGGTCGGTCGGAGATTTCCGAGAAGTCGGGATTCGAGATCCGCTGCCGAAGTAACCAAGGTTGAACTATAAAAAATTTTCTACCTTGGGGAGCTCCGTCTGCCAGGTTCCGCGATTCCTGGGGGGAGGGTAGTTGTTGTCGTAGCCGAAACAGTCGAAAGGGCCCGAGCGTTCAGAAGCGTCGATTGCGTAGCGATGGTGATTTGAATGGCTAGGTTGAGACCGAATTTCCGCGTCCGATAAATTTAGGCGTAGATTTGCTAAGTTGACTACTCGTATCAGTAGTATGTAGGCTACCACCAGTCCGTTATTAAAGTCGGACAACTTGAACTAAGTATCAGATCTAGCGTAAGTCTGTACTTAAAATAACTTCGCTCCACACAAGAGCTGATAGACGCCAAAAGGCTGAGTTTCTTTATCCAACAATAAAATAGGCAAATGCCAACAAGAGCTTTCTTTATTAAAACCTTCTTTAATTTTCACTTTCCTCAGATAAAACAAATTCCGATCGCACCGCTAAACCGTAGTAAACACTGGTGCACTCAAAATAGAAAAGAGCTAAACGACGGCAACTAAGAGGAGGGCGGTCTACTACCGCAAACACGAACAAAACAATACAAACTAAAAACCAAAAGGGCGAAGCGAAGCGAAGCACATCAGTGTGGTTCGCGCGGGAAACTATTTATACCGCGAGCAGAAAATAATAGTGACAAAATAAAACTGATTGACGTCTCCAGGGAGCATGGAGGGGACCACCCCGCAGGACCACCACAACCACGCCGGGACACAACCCAGGACCCCGCAGCAGCACCCGCAGCCCCGCACGCAAAAACCCGACCAAAACGGCAACAGACACACCAGGGACCCCCCCCCCCCCCGGGGGCGCGCCAACGGGACGCGCGCCACGCACCGGGTTTGCTGGTGGGTTCCGTGTGTGCCATAGTCAGGAAGGTGTCCAGTGTACGCCGGAATGAAAATTAAAAAAAAAGTTTATGCACGCCAATGTACGCCAAAATTGCAAAGCACAAAAAAAACGTACGCCAAAATTGAATAGCACAAAAAATACAAACGCAGCAATTTATTGATTCAAAGTTTACGTATGAATTACCAATTGTTGTTTGTTAAAAGTAAAAAGTTCATTTGTTTTCACTTTTCAGATAAAGATTCTGATAGAGACTTATCGGCACCAACGAACGGACACCGACTACCCTGTGACTCGGAAGGCTGGACTTGGAGGCTGGTCGCTGACGAGACTTCACAGGGGCTCACCATTGAAGCAACTTCTACTAGTTGGCGTTGTCTGTCTCTGTCGCTTACCCGATCGAGGGGCCGAAGTTGGCGTGTCGACGGTGGCTGCAGCGGTGCTGGACGGTCGGCGGGAAGCGGGATGATCAACGGGCTGACTCGCAACGTCTTCGCTGGCCAGATCGGGCTGATTGGTCGCTCCGGGACGTCTCCCAGAGGCCGGCGGCCTACTGGCTGATGGCTGTTGGGTCGGCTCGATGACGTCGCTCCTTGTTTCGACGTCGGGGCTGTGGCTGTCGGAAACTCATTGTCGACAATCGCTTCTTGCTGGGCCTCGATTTGGCATTCTGCATCATCTTCGGGACGCCGAGACAAGCCATCGGCATTCTGATGCGCCGATGCTTTCCGTTGCTGAATCTCAAACTCGAATTCGCTAAGTCTTTGTATCCATCTGCCGAAGATGCCGATTTCCTGGGTTCTTCGTAGAAGCCAAGTCAATGCTGCATGATCAGCTCGACAGATGAAACGTTTGGCCAGAAGGTAGAAACGAAAATGCCGCATTCCTACCACTGCCAATAATTCTTGCTTCGTTATCGGGTGTCGAGTCTCTGAATCCTTCATTCTTCTTGAAATGTAGCCGATTGGGCGCTCTACTCCGTCGGCTTGGCGTTGGCTGAGGCAGGCTCCAATTCTTGTGGCAGAAGCATCTGTATCGAGGATGAAAATCACCTTCGGATCTTCATCGAACTGCGGATAAGCTAGCACAGAAGTAGAAATTAGAGCTGCCTTTAGCTGATCAAACGCTCGCTGCTGGGCTTCTCCCCATAGACTTTTGAAATTCCGGACGTTCTTGATTTTTATTAGGTCGTGCAATGGAGCTGCTAGTTCTGCATAGCCGGTTACAAATTTAGAATAGTAGGCACACGTACAGACGAAACTTTTAAGCTGTCTAGCTGTTCGCGGTCTTGGCCAGGTTCTGATGGCGTCGATTTTGCCAGGGTCGGTGGAAATCCCGTCCTTTGAAACGACGTGTCCGAGATAGGCAATCTTCTTCTTGAACAGATGGCACTTCTTGCCTCGGAATTTCAGATTGGCTGCCTTGATCCGTCGAAACACTTCTTCTAGATGTCGTAAATGAACGTCGAATTGTTTGGAAAACACGATGACGTCATCTAGATATGCAGTCGCATATTTAAAAGCAATGCCGGATAGAACCATATTCATGCATCTTTGAGACGTCGCAGGTGCTGAGCTGAGTCCCATCGGCATCACCTGATAAGCAAATTGGCCTCGATTGCAACGTGGCAAAAGCTGTTAGGTCCTGATCCTCTTCTCGCAGCGGAATCTGATAGTATCCTGAGTTCAGATCGAAGGTGCTGAACAATTGGCTGCCTTCCAGGCTGGCGAAAGCTTCCTGGATGGGCGGAATTGGATAGCCAAAATATTCGCTCTTCTGGTTGAGTCTGTGGAAGTCCTGTACTACTCGGAGTCCTCCGTCTTTCTTCGGGATGATGAGCAGTGTGAGGGTGGTGTAGCTGGAATAGCTTGGCCTGATGACTCCTTTGGCCAGCAGCTCATCGATTAGCTGATCCACTTTGGGCAACAGGTGCGGCAGAATTCTTCTCGTCGGCAAGCAGACTGGGGTCTTGTCCTTCAACACGATGCTGTGGGTCACCAAATGCGTTCTACCGAGGTCATGCGGTCTTTGGGAGAAGACACACTTGTACTTCTTCAGCAGCTGAATGACTTGATTTCGCTGATCAGGCGTCAAATCATCGCTGATATCGATTTACTTGATCCACACATCTTCCTCTTCTTCTTCTTCTTCGCCGAGCTGTTGATTTGTCGCTGCAGGTTCTTCCGGCGGATAGAACTGCAGATCCGGCAGCCGCAAGGGTCTAGCAATCCCTACAAACACATTAGCTCTCAGACGGATGGCTGACTCACTCCGATTAATCATCTCGATAGCTCCTTTTCTATCGTTCATCGTAATCAGGGCTGGCGCGGCGTCGAGTCCTCCCATGTCGTTGCAGCGGGTCGACCTGATTGGCTCCATAATCGCCGGGATGCCTCGATTGGCCTCTCGATTCCTTGCCAATTTGATGTTAATCCTCGCCGAAGATTGAGGCGGTATTAGTACATTGTCTGTAGTGTAGATGCGGCAAGCAGTAGCCTCAGCTCTGGTGTAGCGAAGGGGAACTGCGGTGCCACTCTTCAAATAGAGCATTCCGGAAGCGACATCTAGAGAGGTGCCGAAGTTATTCCAGTGAAAAATTTTTGGGTCATTTCTATGAAATGTTTTCCTTTCCCGTAGAGTTAACTTTAGCCTTTTTCGCATTCGCTTGCATGTATTGCCCCTTAGGGTATTGTTGAGAGCAGTGTCTAAAGGTTGTCAGATAGTGTCGAGGTTGCTTCTAAAGGTAACTCCCTGACCGTGGAGGCTTTTAGTATCTTCTGGGCAGCCGAGTAAAGGTACCTTCGGTGAGCCTTAATAGGTTAGCGAAAGGTCTTGTGTCACAGAAGGGCAATTCTTAGCACTATGACTGGCGCCGTTAGTGGTCTCTGGGCAGCCGAGTAAAGGCACCTCCGGTGAGCCTAAGTAGGACAGCGAAAGGTCTTGGGTCACAAGAGACGCATTGTTTTCTCAGCAGTAGCACCCCCCTTTGGAACTTAGAAATTAGGTGACATTATGGAAGTGTGGATCACCGGGTTTCGTATGCAGGGCATTCGGGTTAATCCTAGGATTAATCCTAGCCAGGTTCCATGCTGGTGGCCCGGTACTTGTATGATCGATGCAATTTTCCGACGTATGAAAACCGGTGTCTAGTAGTACAGCCTGTTGACGGATGTCTGAGGGAATCAGGCCCACATGAAAGTCTTGTCTTCCTCGGGGACAGAGACAGAGGTGTGAACAGTAGGTGATAAGTGAGGATCCCCACCCTTCCGAGCGTAACATCGTGTTAATCCCGTTGCAAAGTTGGCCAAGGACCCACTCTTTGAAATGCTGTGAATCGAGCCCCCACGGCTGTAAAAAATGCTCCTATGAGATCCTAATAGGCTTGTAGGTCGGTCGTGGCTTTGGAGTCTTAAGGGCTTTGAAGGCGGTGAGACGCACCTCAGTAGCTGTAAAGTTTCCCCGTGTAATTGGCAGCTTAGTCAGAAGGAGTTTTCCGTGGCATGTAATCCGCCTTACAGACAATAAGTCTTACGAGTTTTGCTCATGGACTATTCTGGACGGCTAAGTGCGCCTTTCGAAGGATCTGAATTTAACAGTCAGTTCAGGTCTCTATGAGAGATAATTATTGGCAATATCCAGTTTGTGCACACAAAAATATTAATGTAATTGATTCTAATGTAAGCAAATTAATATTTAATCTCCTTTTTTATGGCTCCAGTTGAAGCATTGAGAACCACGGCACAGCACATCTTTTTTTGTTTGTTTGCTTATTCGCTTAGGGCAGTTTCTGTCCCCCTTTTGCATTTTGGCCGTTTCTGTTGGGTTGAGTTTGGTTACGTAAGTTCCCTCTCTGCCTAACCCCCCTGTCCCCTTGCCGCAGCTCTTGAGAGCTAACCCCCCCTCTGCAATTTTCCTTCCCGGCTCACACAATCTTTATTGTGCGTGTTCGGCAGTCAGTTATGGCTTCAGAGAGCGAAAGCACCCTCTACCCCCGCTTGGGTAAGAAGGGCAGAAGCCAGAAGAGAGTGCAGGGTCAGATCACATATCTGGACTGCAGCTCCGGTAGTGAGAGCGAGAGTAATGCAGCGGCCGCTGCCGCAGTATCTGCCGCTAGGTGTAGCCAGGAGTTTAGGCGTTTTAGGTCCCCTACGGGTGAAGAAGATAGGAATAGACAAGGCCAAGTCCTCCTAGACGCCCTCCTCAGAGCTAGGCCAGCCCACGAGGCACCCAGTTTCAAAATCCACATTGAGAAATTTTCTCCCACGGAGATGGTGTTTTCGCAGTGGCTGGACCGCGTCTATTACAAGCTCCGAGTGGAAGAGGTGGAAGAGGATGAGTCCAAAAAGCAGTGTCTGATAAGTCTGCTGCCGCCTGATTTACAAAGCCTGGCTTTGACAATCAGAGGCACTGTAGATTTTGACGAGTTTGTGCGCCAATTGGGTCAGCAGCTTGGCGAGGCCAATTCAGAACTGGCCAAGCGGAACAGGCTGCGGTCTCTGAAGCAGCGGCCAGGACAAAGCTTCCATGCGTATGCCGCTATGTTGCGCAGCATTCTCGCCTCAATCTACCCAGACAAGCCAATGGCAGAGAAGGAACAGATTTTCATGTTTCTGGAGACGGCCGATTTGTCTCCAGACACCCGCCGGACCTTGCTGTGCCAGAGGTTCGAGCGGATGGAGGATCTGTTATCTCAGCTCCAGACTCTGCAGGAGGCTCAGATGCTGACTGACAGGCTATCGAGGCTGCAGATGGCACCTCCTGCAAGCCGAGATAGACCCTTGCCGGATAAGTCAATGCCGAACAAGTCCTTTCCCCGCCCAATAGGCGCTGGGTCCGCATGCTAGATGGCGAAGGTGCAGATGATGCCGATGACTCCGACATTCAGGCATTAGTTGGAACGGCAGGATGCGCTGGAGTCATGGATGTGCGAGACCCTCGCCAATGCGATTGAGAGGGCCTCACGAAGGATTGAGGAGGCGGCAGCGCAGCGCCTGAGGGATAGGCGCGAGAGTGAGGCCCCCAGCGAGGCGAAGCCTGAGGAGGCGGCGGCCGCCGCCTTGGGAGGAGCAGAAAATAAGACTCTCCCGCATCAAATGTACAGGCAAGAGCCAGGCTGCAGCCAAGCTCAAAGAGGGCGTCGTTGGCAGCGGCCACCGCCCCTGGGTCCCTTAGAGAACTTGCCGCAGCAGCTCTCGCAATACCCGCCCTATCCCGAAGCGCCCCCAACCCCTCAACCTCAGCCTGCAGGTGGCCGGCCTTTTCAGTTCCCCACGGCCCCTTACCCTCCCCGCAGTGAAGAGCAGGGAAAGTAGACTTGGGGTTGGTTAGTGGCCCGCCTCAACCCCCATCTAGTAGTTCTAATAGGGCTCCCCCAGTTTCAGTCGCTAAGAAGAGAATGCCAGTGCCAGACTTTATTATAACTAGGCCGAATAAAGGTAGGAGGCGGGATTTCGACGTGGTGATTCGTGTGACGATAGAGAGACTGGCCGACGTGCAGTTAGTGGTGGACTCGGGCAGCTGTGTCTCTATTCTAAACTGGACTGACTATCTTCTAGCGTCCGGTAATGATGAAAAGAGGCTGCAGCCGCCTGTGTTGCGGCTTTTCTCCTATACTAATCAGATGCTCGAGGTGGTGGGACAGGCGAAGATGTTAGTCAGATTTGGGGAAGAACCTGTAGAGGTCCTCTTCATGGTTGTCAAGGATGCAGAGGCTGTATCCCTCTTAGGCAATTCAACCCTGAAGTCTACTAATGCCGTCCTGGACTATCACTCTCGGTGCATGTATCTGTTAGGTCAGGCGATCCCGTTTTGTTAGAATCTCCCGGCCTAGGGGTATCGCTAAAATAAAAAAATAATAAAGACGTAGATAGTTAGGTAGGAAAAAATACTTATTAGCGCAGTAAGAAAACTAAGTTTCTCGGTTTTATTTGTTACGAAAAATTCTTATGTCCAAAGAGATGCTCGAGGTTTAAAGTAAAATAATTGCACATGAGATAGCAAGGAGGATTTAGGTTTGGGTTAAAAGAAAAATATTATAAAAAAGGGTCAATGCAAACTGAGGCTGTGATGCAGTCAATGCTCCGCCAACTAATGCTCTCCTGAACAGAAGGCGCAACGCCCCTGCTGTTTTTGGCGCTCATCGTCGCGCCAACGGAGGTAAAAGCGTAACTCGCCACACAAAAAGCCGCCGAGCAAGCGGTTTGTGGCGGGGTCGAATTCCGGCGGTCCATGCGTGGCCACGGCCGGACGCACCGCAGCAGGATTCTGGCTATCAGGAAGGGTGGCCCTTGATCCGAGAGGGCCCGCCTCGTCCGGCGTCGTAGCATGACGTAGACAGCAGCACAGATTGCCCATTTGATGGTCTGAGCAGAGGAAATTAGGGTTAACAGATAGACAGAATAGGCATAGTAAAGAATAGGATTGTTTTCTTTCGGTCAAAAATCAGTCTTACGCCTCAGGGGATATTATCTTGTAAGTTAGTCTGGGGTTTCTATTGTTCTCAAGTTGCTGAGGCAGGAGCAAATGGGGGCGATCATGAGGTGTGACTGATTGCGCGAGCACTTTTCAGCCCTGACTCCATTCGCCCCCCTTCTCTTTTGTTGGTCCCTTCTCCTTTCCCCCCCCCCCATTTTTCCCCCTTGCCCCTTGTCCCTCCTTCTCTCCCACTGGAAGTGCCGCAGTTCGTTCCCTCGTGATTAACCCCGTTGACCCTAAGGGTTAGAGGTGCAGAGTTTCAGAAGGAAGTAGTTGGGCGGTGATGGCTGAAATTGCGGAGGGTTCGCCCGTGCTAGAAGCAAATTTTGGGCTTGAAATGGCCTTCTGTTTTCTCTCCCCCTCACCCCGCTTGCTAAGAGACAATAGGCGCGCCCCGAGTGGAATGTAGATTACGTAATTGGGCTAATAATGAGATTTTAAAGTTAGGGAATTCTCTGGCAACTGGAAGACTCTGATTAGTGGACTGGCTGGATTTATTAGTTGTTTCAGGAGTAGCTGTTCTTTTCTTTTTTTATCGTTCGAATCCACATTTCAGCCCTTTAAGATCTTGTGTAGGTGTCCCATAATTAGCAGTTTCGTATTCTAATTAGGTTTAATATTTTCAATTTAGGGTAATTAAAATTTCGACTATTTAATTTTTAGGTTAAGTTAGGACCAATTAGTTTAAAATTAGGGAAGCGTAGGTTGGCTCTAGAAGGCACGACTGTGTTGTATTAAGTAATTTAATAGTTAATTTAATCCTATCATTCTCTCTCTCTCCCTCTTTCCTTTCCCTCTACTCTTTGCTTCTTATCCTCTTCTTCTCTTTCCACTTCTCTCTCTCCTTCATTCTCTCTCTCTTTCTATCTTTTTCCCTCTCTCTCCTTCTCTCTTCTTCTCCTTTTCCTCTTCTTAATTTAATGTAAATTTTGGGGCACTCATTAAGCAGGAGTTTTTGTTGGCAAAAGATTAGGGTGTAGCGAACTCACCGTTTGAAGCGAAGGCTCGTGCGGTTTGGATATGGCTTCCGAAGTTTGGCAGTTGCAAAGGTTTCGTGGTTTGCTCGGACTTTGGCGGTTCTGGGGTTAAGGCTTGCGCTTTATAACCCCCTCGGCTGGGCTGCATATTCTCCAGCGTTGGCAGGCCCCGTTCCCCGGCCCGGGTACGATCAAAATGATAGGAGACGAGATTTCTGCATGTACGCGGGCGGTGGATCCAACACCAGAATTTATTACCAATTTAACCCGGCTTAATGAAAACTCATTGGTTAAGAACGCTGGCGGACCCAAATTGATTTCAAACCCCCACCCCACTCCCCCGTCTGGGCTAGGATCGGCTCTTTCCCCCTTCTTTTTTTTGAGCCGCCCGAGACGGCCCCCTTCTTTGTTCATGTGACCTCCAAATTCATGCTTTTTTGTGTGTTTGTTTTGTGTGCCTGTTTTACTGTAACTAATCATTTCTTTTATTTTTGCGTGCCTGAATTTTGTGTCTGATTGCGTGTTTCCCCCTTCCCTTGCGATTTCCTTATCTCCCTCTCCTTCTCCCTCCCCTCCTCCCCTTGATGTTGTATAATAGCTACCGTATTTGCACTTAGGATTCATTATTTGCACTGTACTGTACGGACCGACTCTTCTGGCCGAAATTTTCTGAAAACCCAAAAAAAGTTGTGCATTTTAGTGCCAGAAGAGGAAGTCCAGGTTAATCTCTCTTTGTAAAACAAAATCTTGTAAAAAAACCAAAAAGATTTAATATCCCCTAAAACGTTCTCTTTGCTTATTTTTGTGCATGTTTTGGCCGCACAACTGTACGCATTTGTTAATATTCAATATTTTCTTTTGTGTACAATGTCAAATCCTCATTAATTGCGTATTTTCTTGTGTATGGTTATTGGCGGACATTAGTGCATCTTGTAAATATTCAATTTCTCATGCGCGTCAATAATTTTTGCTTGTAATGCTTTGCATGTCATTATTTTGTATGCTTCTTCTTTATGTTCTGTTTTTGTATATATTTTGTGTATGCTACTATTTTTGTGAGTAGCGATTTTTCTTTGCATGCATTCTCCCCTTGTTTAATGTATTTTCGGGCCGCAGCGTATGGGGAATTCTAATGTAATTTTTCAATGTAATTTCAATGTAATTTTAACGTAATTTTAATGTAACTTTCTCCCCCTCCCCGGTCCTAATGTAATTTTTAATGTAATTTTTAATGTAAGCTGACAGGAAGCTGTGGGTTTTGTGAATGCGTTTCCCCTCTTCTTGTAAGCCAGACAGAGATTGGCACACCTGGAACCCTAGCAGCTGTGATAGGAAGCCTGAGGTCAGCCAGTGACCCATCGGAGGTGTGGTATGACCTAAGTCAGCGGGCTGCCTTAGCTCACAAAGTGCGAGGGGGGTGTGATGTGATCCCTGGCCTGGCCACCCAGTTTTTCATTTTTGCGCCCCGCTCAAGCGTGCTGTAGCCTGTGTACCTAGGTGGGGTAGGAGTGTAACAGCCCTCTTCTACCCTTGGGCACTAGACTAGTTAGGGGTCATTCATGGGTCACTGGAGATTGCGCAACGGGTGTGGTGACCTTGACGCCCACCCCACCTCCGCCTATTGTTCTCTTTTTCGGATGGTTGCGCAACCCCAGTTAACTTGGTGACCCCGGAACGTACTTGGGGATAACTTTCTCCAGGTACCTCCGATCTGGGATTTTATTAGGATTTCTAAATCAGCGTAATCACAGCTTCCTGGCAGTATTTTTCCCATCTTTCTAGCATGTATAATAAGGTTTTTCATAATTAATTAGGTGATTGCGCAACCGCCCACCCCCCGAGGGTCGTCTGTGACCCTTCGGCGACCCCTGTCACGTGACTCATTTCAGCCAATCGGAGCGAAACACCGGGTCAAGGTCGGGTCAGGTTCGTCGCAGTCACGGCTCATGCGCGTGGCGAGTGATTGTCGCGTGAGTTTGGGGCTATAAATACCAGCCCAAAATCGCCCCGAAATCTTCAACCTTTCGGGACCTCCGAGACGCTATCTTCCCTGTCGAGAATCTCCAGGACGCCTCGCCCGACTGGCCCCTGTCGGTCGAGCATTTCCCGGCAGTAACTTCCCCCCCGTCGACGTAACATTCCGGCGGTGCCTGGTGGGTAGACCAAGCCCTGTCCCTGCCAGTTGAATACTCCCTTCCCCCCGTCCGACGTAACATTCCGGCGGTACCTGCCCGGTAGACCAAGCCCTGTCCCGGTCAGAAGAGTCCTCCCTGCCCTACATCTCCCCGTGTCAGCAACAGCGTCAGCATCAGCATCAGCACCGACATCAGCGACAACCCGACAATCACGAGCCTGCGCAGCTGCGACTCCGAGCCTGACCCCGATCTGCCCGAGGCTGAACTCCGAGCGGCTGAGGTGAGTTACACCCATTCTTTGCTGCTTGAACTCCTGCCCTTGTGTGCCATTGTTTGTCTAGGCATAGTCGTAGTTAATTTACTTAATATAGCGCATCGTGCCGCCTGGGTTGCTGATCTAGGTTTCATAGTAATAATCTACAAATTTATTAGAATTCTTTTGCTTATTTAATTGTTTCATTAAGCCATGCCGCAGCTGGCTTAATTCGCTAGTGCGCCGCCGTAGGGATCAATGCCTGAGATTGGAAGCCGCCCCAATGTACTTTAATGTGAAGCCAGTGGCGCGATTAGGAGTAGTTAGCGCGCCCCTGGCCATCTTAGTTAGATAATATTTCATCCCTCCAAAATCCTCTAAAATCGTGCACAGACAGGAGCCAATAAGAGTCGCTCATTTCACCTTGCTAGGCGCTTGCGATCCTCTACCCGGGATAAAACCCCCTTATAACAGATACGTACTTTTAGCATAGTAGCAGCTCATGGCCCGTTTAGCGATGTAGTCTAAAGATTCTAATCCGAAATCAACCTCGAAAAGACACTCCCTGTGCCCTTTAGAAAGTCCTTGTTAGAGCCTGTCAGCCCATCTAGATGCCCCTGCACAGAGTCCCTTAATTCGGCTATTGTGCTCTGACTGATGCCCTAAAACAGCTGGCAATAACACCGCTCGAGAGCCCCATCTCGTTAGGAGGCAGTTACAGGAGTCTGTCGCCGCAGGAGGCTGGTGGCAGGTCCTGGGTTCGTACCCCAGGATTACCGTTACAAAACTCCTTGGGCCAGTTTTAGCACTTTAGGATCTTAGCCGCTCAGCCACACCCAAAGCTACCAAATCTATCATCTGGGGGCGGGTCAAACAGGAAGGCAAGGCCTGGTTGGCGTTGGAGCCAGACTCACGCAGCCAGCACGGCCAGGTGGGGCCGTAAATACATCAATATGATGATGTATTTGTCGCCCTAGGTCGGTCCTTTCCAGTCGTCGTCGTACCTCCTCCGTTACTGCATACAGCATCTCCTCGTACGTCGGCTGTTGCTGCTCTTCTGCTGTCGCTGAAGCCTCAGTTGCGGCTGCGTCCGCTGCTATGTCTTCGTTACTGGCCATTGCAACGTTGAAAGGTCGTTCGGCGTTGTCGAAATCCCACAATAGCTGACACCAGTGAGGGCGGGGTGGAAAGAATTTTCGAGAGCGGTCGTAGGTGATTTATTTGTGTCTTCAAATTGGCGCCGATATTCCACGAATCTAGTTCAGCTTTAACAAAACAGCCGAGTTAAGTTGGAAAACTCTGTCTGCTTGGTGCCTCAAGTCCGGGGGGAGGGTAGTTGATTGGTAGCTGAGCGGTCTGTAGGCGATGTTGCGATGAATAGCTCCTAGTAACGGTAGCTTTAGCGGCGAGTTGAATTGAAGGAATATTTCTGATTATTCCAGACGGTGTTGCTCCGTGTGTCTCGATCGACGAAAATGTCTTCTATATTACTGATAGTAGGCTCCCACCAGAGAGAGTGGATATTTCGACTGAAAGAGTCTATTTCTCGGGCTCTCTCAAATAAATTGATTTTTATAACACAATGTCAATCCAATGACTGGGTTTAGGGTTCCAAATTATTTATTACGGCGCTTGATGAGTATACGGCCGGCTCACTAAGATGTTGGTTTATTATAAATAAAATAAAAATTAATAAACCTTGAAGATCAGCGCAGGGTAGCAGAAAAGAAACAACACCTTGACGACGGGATAGCTTATCAAACTAAAACAACAGGCGTAAGCGTAAGCGTAGCTCTCCTATTCCTCCTTCTAACAAGATTCGGGCTTCGCCCTTTCCTATTTATAAAAGAGGGAAATACATCGCAAAATTTGACAAAATACCGTACCGTATTTCATGCAAGTGACGGATTATTTTACAAAAGTTTACGTTACATAACTTTTTGAAATAAAATTTAAGCGCGGAAAATTCAAAATTACTTTCTGTCACTAAATTGATTACAAAAATAGGAAAAGTAATAAAAGTGGCGACCCAACGGCCACAATACACAAATTGGTCTGTTGATGTGTGTCTTTTTGCATAATTTTTTGCAACACAATTTTTTCATGACTTTAGGGGGTGAACTCGCGGGGGAAGAATTCAGCACTTATTAAACACAAAATGAAAAAGAGTTTTTCTTTACTATAAATGCGAGGCCAAAAAATATCAAAATAAGCTTTATCAAAATTTTCATTCTATATTAGATTGTCAGAAAGTTTTTTGAGTTAATCATTGAATGTGGGGGATCCTAGACTTGTAAGCATCACCATTCTAGGCTTATATGCTAATCAAATTATTGGCTTAGGTATTGTTACTATGATTTAGCGTTATAACAACGCTTGAGTGAAATGTGCATTGCTTAACGCAGTTTTTTAATTTACCATAGACAAAGGTAGTAACCTGTTTAATTTAGAGAATTTGAAAATGAAAAGCAGTTGGCACTACAGAACTACCAGAACAGCTAGTACAATAGGAGAAACGATTACATGACGAAATTGTAACTTGTATGTACGTAACAAATAGACAACCATTTTAATTCAATTGTTAATGGATTATTAAAGTAAACCACAATTTAACCATGCCGAATTACGTCCCCTTGATTTGAAATGTGCAGTTTTCGAATTTGCCGTTGAAATTCAGGACGACTGTAGGCTTCTTATCGCTGTCATTTGATGTAACTGGCTCGGTATCAGTAGTAATAGTGTAGGTACTAGCAACTCCGTTGGAAGCTCCAGCCGATTCAGTCGGCGATACAGTCACGCTAACAACCTCGTCGGCAGCTACGGCAGGTACGTTGCTAGAAGATTCGACTTCGGCATTTAACTTAGGTGCAGCTACTAGTGGTCGCTCCAGTGCCTTACTTATCGCAGTCGAGACCTGCTTTATAGACCTGTCGCGCCTTCTGGACAAGTAACGCCTGACGGTCGATTTGGCCTTCTGCCCAGTAATTGTCATAATGTTGTCCAAGCTGTGCCCACATTCGTGCAGATCCGAAATGCGAGTTACCCTAATGCAATGATTAGTGTAACGCTTTGACAATTCACAGACTTCACTGAGGTGAGACATGAAATTGGCTAGCCAATTAACGCCTCGAACTTGGTTGACTGAAAACCGAAGCTTGCCACTTCCATCGTTAGCCAGTGGGCGTGGAAAAAAGGATCCATCTTTTAGTCTTGTCCGGTAGCAGGTTGCTGTAGTAAATTACAAGCTCTCGCTGCTGTCCGTAGAGACGAGCTTGTTTTGCAAAGTTGTTCTTAGCACGTGTAGGTTCAGTCGATTGATTCTTTGTTGGTAGATCCGGCAGGGCAAAGTATGCTTGGCCGTCAGCGTCAACTCCTTCTTTTAACGTGCCCTTCTTCTTTAGATACTTTAGGTGTTCCTGACCACGCTCACCGAGCGTATAGAGCAACGTAAAAATCACTTCATCCTGAACACGCTCCGCTGTACTGCGGTCAAAGTATCGCCGCAGCCGCTCAAGGTCACCTTCCTCGATTGGTGGAAACTGTTTTCGGACAGAACCTGATTGATTGAATTCACGTACTTTGACGCGCAGCATTCGGTTTGAAGCAGCGAACTCGTCCCCAGATATTATGTTCACAGAGCGCTTGAGAACTAAACAGAAATAACGTTGAATGCCGGCACGGATGCAAACCAACGAAGCAGGTGAGTAAACACCACCATCAGCTTTCTTTAACGAAAAGTAATAGAAACGTAAAAACTCATTCAACATGGTCTCCGGCATTGTCACAGGGGACATCTCAGTTTGTCTTCTTAGAAACTCCTCGAATGCCTTACCATGTCGCTGCATCTGTTCTCTAGTACTCGTGGGAAGCGAATCAATTTCGACGCGATCGAGCTCTGCAACCGAGAGAGGTGCTTCATCAGGTCGATCCGGTAGCTGTACATCAGACACCGACTGGTCATCGTAAGAAGGATCTTCTAAGAAGCGTATAAAGTCGTCAAGATTGACGTCATCAGCGTGATCGGTTGAACTCAGTGCAGAAATAAATTCCATTTCGTTGCTTGTTACTCCATTCAGAGAATCAGTTGGCAAGTGCTTCCAATTAATGAGATGCATTTTCGGAAAAAAGTAATTTATTGCAAGCAAGTCTCATACTCTCTCCCCCTCTCAAAGCCTCTCTCAAGTGTACTCTGTTCATTTCGTAGTTTATGGCCAAAACCAATGCAGTCAAAAACATTTTTAATTCGCTCAGGCAGCGTTAAGCAACGAGCGTTAAGCAATGCACCCCTTAGCATTAAGCAATGTTAGTTAGTCTATGGTTAAATCACAGTAACAATAACCTTATTCATATGGTTCCATCGTTAAGCAATAAGCAAAGATCACTCGTGGCTACGCCACTCGTGAATTTGCTTATTGCTTAACTCTAGAACCATATAAATAATCTCCCATTGCGGTAGGGGTTTCTTTTTGTTGGTGGTTGGGATTTGAAATTTGGAGGCTGCCCGCTTTCTGGGCTGACTAATAAAACAGATTCTAAGTAGGAGTGCGTCGAATTAATTTAAAGATAGTTGCTGGCTACCGCTTAATTTTATTCTCCAGCGAACTATTTGCTGTCTATGGTAGCGTTGTTATAATTGAAGGCACTAATTTAATTTAATAACTGAACAAATTTTCTTAGCTTAATTTGGAATGGCGATTCGCTGAGTTCCACGTCGAATGAAGGGCGATGATCCGGGTTGTGCACGGTAGAATTGCTGCCGCCACTTACTTTGAGCGAAAGTAAGAAACTTCTAGTAGTTGTTGAGAGAGTTTCTCGTAGTAGAGTTGCACGGGAACTTGTAGCGCGGAACTGAATGCTGGCTGGCGATGCAGGCTGAGTGAGACCCAAGGGAATGCTGGTCGCAGGTCCGTGTTGTTTCTTCGGCTGAATGTAAAATACTAAGGCAGGAGACTGATCCTAATGATTAGCTTCCAAGTGGAAATTGCTCCTTCGATTGAAGCTTAATAGAACTAATGGCTGAATGATGTAGTTGCAGTGCAACTATAGCCGCTGCTATGTATTCGTAGATAGCTAAGCAGTCGTAAGCTAAGCAGACTTAAGCAGACGCGCTGCATTAGGTAGAGCAGACGTATAAAAATTCAGAGAAAATTCGCGCAATTTATACACGTAAGAAGCTCGCTGTACTTGCGGCTTTTAAAGGGCACGGCAAGACTTTCAATGATGACCGGCACATGAGACTTTACCGACCTACGCATGAATAAAAATATTAGTAATTGCTACAAGAATTAGGGTTCGGGGCCATCGGCGAGGGCGACGGCGACGCTTCCCTGAAAACGGGGGACTTCGGTCATCGGCATCCAGAATACCCGGGAAAATATCCCAGATCCCGACGACTGAATTCACAGGCAGAAGATGGTCGGCGCGCGGATCGTGCAGGCTCCACGACATCCGGGGCTGAAAAATGGGACGATGTCCGTACTTCGTGTCGCACGCTCGCTGGACGGGCTACACGGAGTGACGGCACCTCACAAGAGACGGGGCTGCCCTCAGAACGGGCGCACGGAAAATTTGCGGGCACGCAAGACGGGTGCACGTGAGTCGAACGGGCGCACGGCATCCGGGGTTGGTAGAGCTCTTCTCGCGCAGGAGTTTCTTCTACCGAAAATCGGGCTGCTAAAAAAACCCTTATATTAATAAAATTTGTTTATTCGATACTTTTAAAAAATTTCGGAGAAATGTAGTAATTTGATGCACTACTACTACAGTATCATGACTCTAACTTGTCTAAGCTTTTTTATTATATTTATTATTGCCAAAAGCAATTTATTAATTACAGACTTATGCACATGGTAACTCTAAATATTTAGAGAAATACTGGATACTCAGAGTAATTGTAAGAATCAAGAGAAGTGCTGCATGCTTAGGAAAAATTCAGAATACTTAAAGGAAATTCTAAATTGTGGGTAATTTTGAATGCTTGGGTTAAATGCTATGCCTACATTGTAGATAATTTTAATTTCTTGGGTAATTCTACCAATAACCTTAAGAAATCACTTTTGTATCCCAAGGGGAGTCATATTGCTAGTAGGTCTCTAAATAAGTTTATTTAAGCTTTATAGAAGCAGCTATGACACTGCTTCATTCCATCTGACAAGGTGATTTGTTTTTGTTGTTGTTAAGCTATATATACATGCCTAATACCCATCAAACCTATCCAAATCAAATAGGTAAAATGGCTATTGGCTAAGATAAGTTGCTAAATTAGGAAAGTAAGTTATAAAATTTGTCAAAATTAGGGGGGCACAACACATAAAATTGGTAGTCTAAGTTGAAAAAGTGGGGAAAAATGATGCAATTTCGCTAATAATATATTGTAATAGAAGAAGGCTTAGCCAAGAGGTGGTTTGCAGAACCTTTCTCGCTCCTTCAAAATTTTCAAATGTAAGTTGCAAATTTTGCTACAAGTAAGTCATACTGGACAGGTAAAATTTTAAGGTTGGGCATATAAAAATATAGATAGGCCCTATCCAACCCTTAAAAGCTTCTATTACCCCAGATCCCAAGTATGGGTTATAATACAAAGATTTAATGAGTAAAGTGTCCTAAACTTCAATAGGTCCCAAAGCCACTATTGAAGATTAGGGCTTTAAATTAATCTATATGTAGGCTCTTCCCTACCCTAAAACTGGTTCCCTTAGAACCAAAGTAAGTTGCAAAAATTAAGTTTAGAATTGAAATCATCATATCAAAAAACCCATGTACATATAAATTTATAATGAGCCTTGCAAAACTGGAACTATTTTAGTGACCTTAACTTCAAGAAGTCCCTATAAATTCTTAATGGTATATGTTAATATCAAAATTTAATTAAATTTTTTATGAATAATTTTATTATAAAATAAATTATTTGTCAAATTATATAATAGGTATTAATAGGTATTATATAATTTAAATTCATAAGCTATGAAACCATAATGGTTAGCAAAAAATTATATTGATAAAAATATTCAATATTTTGAGTTTTTCTAACTTTGATTTTTATCTGTTTAGTGCATTTTTTGGCCAAAAAGAACTGCAATTTAAGTAAGCTTTTTATTTTTTAATAGACTAAAAATTTCTTTTTAACTATAGCTTAGTTCACTTGCTATATTTAGAATACTGAATTTCTGAGTAGTTTAACTTATTAAACTTACTGAAGGGATTGAAAATTTTCTATAGTACTTGCTAATGTGGGTTCTTAAATTTCTTATTGCAGTTTTTTACTTTCTAAGGTTAGAATACTTGTTAAAGGCCAATATTAAATTGCTATGGTTTTACTTGCAAGTTAATATTAATTTATATTTAATAAAGGGATTTAAATAAGTTAATTAACAATAAAATTTTTATTCATGGTATTAGTAAACTTCTTTGCATCTGTTTGTAAATTTACATGCATTAATTGCTAAGGGAAATTTCTGTAACATTGTCTCCAATTGTTGCCCAGGCTGAAAATCTCGCCTACTTTTATTAATAATACAGAAGAAAGGATAAATCAATAGTGTCAATAAATGTATTATCATAAAATAAACTCTCCTTCAGCTGCACAGCTTATGTCAGATGAGTACACCAGTTTTGACTGGGTGGATCGGCCTGACTTGTTTGATCAGCAGCAGCCGCAGCAGGCTCAGTCCCGACTGCTCGATCCTCCATCCCGTGGCCGTCGATTAGTTGAAGGCATTCAACGCTTGTTCCGTCAGCAGCCGCCAGTCCAGCTGTCTAGTACAGAATTGGCAGAATCTTTAGACAATGATGAGGAAAGCCAGAAGCAGAGTTATTTGTACACGCAGAAGCACTGGATGCCGGATGAGAATTGCAACCAATGCTACGAATGCAATCAGCGGTTTAGTCTGTTTGTTAGACGTCACCATTGTCGAGTTTGCGGTCGGATTTTCTGCGACAAGTGCAGCAGCCATCTGGTTGACGGCCGGGCCATCGGTTTCGCCTCGGCGGGTCCTCAGCGGGCGTGCGCCTTCTGCGCCAGGAATATTAACGGCGAGGACCAGCAGCAGCAGCAGCAATTAATGTCTTCCAGTCAGATGTCCGGCATATCCGCTTCAGGATCCTCCAATTCGCTGTCTACTTTGGCAACTGTGGCTAGCGCTGCCTCCGTGGCCACCATAGGGGCTTCTTCCTCGCCTTCGTTGCTGCCCGCCGTTCATTCGTCCACCGCCGCGTCTGTTGGTTCATTGGCAATGACTACGTCTGAGCCGTCTGTCGGGCTTGCGTCCAACTGCGATTCCCAGGTTAGTGTGCGTCAAATGTGTCACTTAGATCCCACAGTCATAAACTATAGCCGAAAACTAACTTTTTTTATCCCCTTCAGCCCTGAAGAATCGCCCAAGCCCAGCTCTGAAGAATCGCCGCACCCCAACCCTGAAGAATCGCCCCACCCCAGCCCTGAAGAATCGCCCCAATCCAGCTCTGAAGAATCGCCCACCCAACCCTGACGAATCGCCCCAACCCAGCCCTGAAGAATCGCCCCAACCCAGCCCTGAAGAATCTCCCCACCCCAGCCCTGAAGAATCGCCCCACCCCAGCCCTGAAGAATCGTCCCAACCCAGCCCTGAAGAATCGCCCCAACCCAGCCCTGAAGAATCTCCCCAACCCTGAAGGATCGCCCCGACCCCGCCCTGAAGAATCGCCCAATCCCAGCCCTGAGGATCCATTCCCAGATCTGAAAAGAATCGCTAATCACCCGTTCCCTTTGGCAGAACTCGCGCCTACCGCAGCAGCCGCCCAGCCTGAAGTTCATCCTGACCGTATGGAATTCGGTTGTGTCGCCAAGCGACGGCGTCAGCCTTCAGTGGCGCAAAGACGGCGCCGCCTATTTCTACGGCCGCGACCTATTGGACTGGCTGCTCATTGGCGGGCACTGCTACTCGCACGAGAACGCGCTAAATTGGGCCGCCGTGTTTCTCCAGCATCGCTGCTTCGCCCCGGCGGCGTCCCCGGCAGCCGCCACAGCAGTATCGCACAGCCTGTTGGGATCTTCCGCGTCGCCAGCGTCTGTGACTCCCGTCTCGGCCGCTAATTATGCAACTGCCGCGCCTGGTGCGCCGGCCACTTCCCCTGCGTCGTCTGCGCCTGCTGGGGGCTTGCTGGCGGCTGGAGTGGTTGACTTTGCCGACTCCATGCTCTATAGAGTGCTTAGGTGAGTCTCCGTGTCCGTAACTGTCTGTCTGTAAACCCCAGGCATGCCACAGAGTTCGTCCGTAACTCTGTTCATCTGTCCATCTATCTGTTACTCTGTTTATGTCTGTCTGTAACCCTGTATTTTTGTCTGTCTACAACCCTGTAATTCTGTCTGTCTACAACGCTGTAATTCTATCTGTCTGTAACCCTGTAATTCTATCTGTCTGTAACCCTGTAATTCTATATGTCTGTAACCTTGTAATTCTATCTGTCTGTAACCCTGTAATTCTATATGTCTGTAACCCTGTAATTCTGTCTCTCTACAAGCCTGTAAATTCTATATGTCTGTAACCCTGTAATTCTGTCTCTACAAGCCTGTAATTCTATCTGTCTGTAACCCTGTAAATCTGTCTGTCTGTCTGTATCTGTAAAT
Organism: Macrostomum cliftonense; assembly: GCA_950096795.1. Lineage (NCBI taxonomy): Eukaryota > Metazoa > Platyhelminthes > Macrostomidae > Macrostomum > Macrostomum cliftonense. The sequence goes on from CATNEM010000009.1 coordinate 1,826,673, forward strand.
CTATCTGTAAACCCGTTTTAATCTATCTGTCAGGAACCTAGTGTCTGTAATTTGTCTGTCTATATGTATATCCGTAACTCTGTTTCTGTCATGTGCTTCTTTATAACCATATGTCTGTCTTTCTGTCTGCCTGTTAGAGCTTTTGTGTCTGTCATGCAATTTGACACTTGCTTGTCTGTCCATTTTTCACCGTCTGCTAGTTTTTTGCCTGCTTTGTTGCGGTCTTGTGTGCTGCGTGGCTGTCCGCCCCGACAATATCAACCCTTAACCCGCCCAACCCGCCGCAGAGGCTACCGGCCCACCCAGCTAGCCAGCAGCGCCACCCTGCTCAGCCCCTCCTGGCTGAATGACATCGCCGAGCCTTCCACGCCAGTCGCAGCCGGTGCCGTCAGCGCCGCCGACTCGCCTCAACCTTCGCGCCCGTCGACGCCGCCAACTACGGCTGCTGCCGACGAGCGTGACAACGCCGTCGCTAATGAAAACAAAAGCGACTCAGATGGCGTCCCGCTGGACGTCGGGAAGCCCCGAACCGAATCGGCAGCAACGGACGATGGCGATCATCAGGTGGATCAGCGGCCTCCCGAGTCGCAGACTGAAGCTCTCAGACAGGCCTACGACGATCATTTGCGAGATCTGGTCCGGCAGGAGGCCAGCAAGCTGCAGGTAAGCTGGCTGCATCGGAGATCCCAGTTTGGGATGTCACTCTCTTAGTTCTCCTATTTTAGGATGTCGGTCTATGCCAGATTCCCCGTTTTAGGATGTCACTCTCCGTCAGATCCCTAATAGTAGGATGTCACTCTCTGTCAGATCTCTAATAGTAGGATGTCACTCTCCGTCAGATCCCTAATAGTGGGATGTCACTCTCCGTCAGATCTCTAATAGTAGGATGTCACTCTCCGTCAGATCCCTAATAGTGGGATGTCACTCTCCGTCAGATCTCTAATAGTAGGATGTCACTCTCCGTCAGATCCCTAATAGTGGGATGTCACTCTCCGTCAGATCTCTAATAGTAGGATGTCATTCTCCGTCAGATCCCTAATAGTGGGATGTCACTCTCCGTCAGATCCCTAATAGTGGGATGTCACTCTCCATCAGATCCCTAATGTTGGGATGTCATTCGGTCGGATCCTTAATGGTGGGATTTCACTCTCCGTCAGATTCCCCAGTTTGGGATGTCACTCTTCGTCAAATTTCCCAGTTTGGGATGTCACTCTCCGTCAAATTTCCCAGTTTGGGATGTCACTCTTCGTCAAATTTCCCAGTTTGGGATGTCACTCTCCGTCAAATTTCCCAGTTTGGGATGTCACTCTTCGTCAAATTCCCCAGTTTAGGATGTCACCCCCATCCTTTATTCGATCATTCGATCAACAATTTTAGGTGTCGCTCAGCTGGTCTGACGTAATCTGCGATCTAGCCAATCGCGTTGCCCAGCAACTGCCGCGCAACCAAAATCCCGTGGACAGTTTGCGCGTGAAAATCGCCAGCAGTGGCCGCAAGACCGACAGTTTCGCGTTCGCTGGCCTGGTCTTCTCTAAGAACGTCCTGCGCAAAGGCATGCCGACTGAGCGGGGCCCCGGCGCCGCCGTGCTGCTCCTGGCCTGCTCGTTGGAGTTCGAGCGAAACGAGAACAAACTGAGCTGCTTGGAGCCGCAGATGATGCAGGTGGAGTTATAGCAAATTTAACATCAATCGATGTCATAAATGTACATTTGCTAATTGGAAATGACATTGATAGGATCTGGAATGAATTGTAAATTTGGTGCTATCTGTTCAGCTGTTCTGAACTAATTATCCCTCTGATGAAACTGGGATAATTATCCCTTTGTGGGACCTGGGGTAATTGTCCATCTGATGGGATTTAGAAAAATTATCCGTTAATTGGATCTGGGAGAATTTTCCGTCTTATGGGAACAGAATCTGGGATAATTAATTATCAATCCTCTGTGGGATCTAAGGTTATTATCCCTCGAATGGGATTTGGGAGAATTATCCGTTTTATTCATCTGGGAGAATTATCCTTTTGCGATCTGGAAGAATTATCCTTTTGTGATCTGGGAGAATTATCCCTCTGATGTGACCAGGATCTGGGAGAGTTATCCTTATGCGATCTGGGAGAGTTAAATTTTTTGGAATCTGGGAGAATTATTCCTCTTATGGGATCTGGGGCATTTATCTCTTGAGTCTATTGGACAATTATCCTGATGGGATCTGGGAGAATAATCCCTTTGATTTAATTATTAAAACCAACCGACCCGTTGGCATAGCAACACTGCGTAACCCGCCCATCCCCCATCCTCTCTCCTCTCCGACGCCAGGAAACGCAGTACCTACGTCGTTGCGTCGAGCGTATAGGCCAATTCGAGCCAAAAATAGTCATGGTAGAGCGAACGGTGTCGCTAACCGCTCAGGAATTCCTGTCCCAGCTGGGCGTCACTCTTTTTGCCAACGTCAAACAGTCGGTGATGCGCCGGGTTAGTCGACTGTGCGGCGCCGAAATTCTCGACTCGGTCGATCGCCTAGTGAACCGCTCGCAGCTGGGCTGCTGCGCCTCCATGTCCGTGAGGCAGCTCAGCATGGGCCCCGGCCTATTGAACCGCGCCTGCGTGTTTCTCAGCGCCGTCGGCCCGTCCTCGGCCTATCAATCCGTCGTGCTGCACGGTCGAAATCTTGCCCAGTTGAAACGCGTCAAATCTGCCGTGATCTCCGCCGTGCATTGTCGGTACGCCATGCGTATGGAACTGGCCTACGCCTTGGATTTCCGCTTGAGGCCGCCCCAGGGCATGCTCATGATGCTGCTGGACGAGGATGAGGATAAGACTATTGGGGCTGGCGCTGAGCAGTGCGGCCCCATAGATGAGCGTCTTGAGCAGAGGTTTGTGTCTTGTTTGTGCGTGCTGTCTGTACCCTGTTTATCTAACAGTTATTGGGTATGTAATTATCTACTTAAGTTGGAGGGTATCTACCCCAGTTTGTAGGGTGTCTGGGTAGATAAGTATCTACACAGTTTGTAGTTTTTAGGGTATCTACCCAGTTTGTAGGGTGTCTACCCAGTTTTTAGGGTGGCTACCCAGTTTTTAGGGTGTCTATCCAGTTTGTAGGGTGTCTATCCAGTTTGTAGGGTGTCTACCCAGTTTGAAGGGTGGCTACCCAGTTTGAAGGGTGGCTACCCAGTTTGAAGGGTGTCTACCCAGTTTAAAGAGTATCTACCCAGTTTGTGGGGTGTCTACCCAGTTTTTAGGGTGTCTACCCAGTTTAAAGAGTATCTACTTAGTTTGTAGGGTATCTTATTAGTTTTAAGGGTATCTACAGTTTTTAGAGTGTCTACCCAGTTTTCGGGGGTCTCTACCCAGTTTTTAGGTTGTCTATCTAGTTTGCAGGGTGGCTACCCATATTATATCTTTCAAACTATATTTTAGGCAAGTAGTTGACCAGTCATTTTTTATTCAATAATTTTGATTTCGGCAGTTCTTCCATCGATTGCGATCAATCTATCACCATGGCAACCGCATCGAAAGCGTCGGCTTCGCCGCCTCAGCCGGACGATATCGACGCCGATGATCCTCAGACGGAGCCGTCGACGAACCCGAGAGCCGCCCAGTCCGCCGTTCTCCGACACCCCTCTGTGCTCGTTATGGACTCATCCGACCCGCTGCAGCAGCCCGCCGACGATCAGCTCGTCGATCAGCTGTCTCTAGTCGTCGACGAGTCGACTAACCCGACGTCGACAAACAATCCGGCGACGAATTTAAGCTCGTTGGCGACTCCCGATGACGATTTTCGTCGCCAACTAGCGGCCAACATTTTGACGGTTTCGCCGTTTGTCCGCCTGGCCGAGCCGCACCTGGAGACGCCGGCCGGCCGTCGCGGCCTCCTAGCCGTTCATCTGCATCGTCGAATATCGCCGCCAGCCGATTCGTCGGCATTCGGCCGATTCGCCGTCGCCGAGTCCGAACGTTACGCCGCCTTGTTGACAGCTCGAATTCGTGATTGTCAGCCGCAACTGGCGCTGCACTCGTTCCAGTCACGGCCTATTCAGGTGCCCGTGGATTCGGTTGAGTTTCGCGACGCCTTGGTGGATTATCGGAGAGCCGAGCTCGCTCTGCTTGGCAATAAAGAACAACCGCAGCAGCAACAGCAGAAACAGCCAATGCCACAGCAATCCCCCGTTGTTGACGTGTTCAACTTGTTGCTGCATCAGCGATTTGGCTTTTTGTTGTGCGCCTACGCTCAGGGTGCGCCCAATTTTCCCAGGCCTTGTCGGGATCCACAGCTGTGGACGGTGAGTCAGCGTTTTAAGAGATTCGGGTTTGCGGTGGAGATTCGGGTTTGGTGGAGATTCGGGTTTGGTGGAGATTCGGGTTTGGTGGTAGATTCAGTTTTAGGAGAGATTCAGGTTTGGTGGTAGATTCAGTTTTAGGAGAGATTCAGGCTTGGTGGTAGATTCAGTTTTAGGAGAGATTCAGGCTTGGAAGAGATTCAGTTTTAGGAGAGATTCAGGCTTGGAAGAGATTCAGTTTTAGGAGAGATTCAGGTTTGGAAGAGATTCAGTTTGAGGAGAGATTCAGGCTTGGAAGAGATTCAGTTTTAGGAGAGATTCAGGTTTGGTGGTAGATTCAGTTTTAGGAGAGATTCAGGCTTGGAAGAGATTCAGTTTTAGGAGAGATTCAGGCTTGGAAGAGATTCAGTTTTAGGAGAGATTCAGGTTTGGTGGTAGATTCAGTTTTAGGAGAGATTCGGGCTTGGTGGTAGATTCAGTTTTAGGAGAGATTCGGGCTTGGTGGTAGATTCAGTTTTAGGAGAGATTCAGGCTTGGAAGAGATTCAGTTTTAGGAGAGATTCAGGTTTGGTGGTAGATTCAGTTTTAGGAGAGATTCAGGCTTGAAAGAGATTCAGTTTTAGGAGAGATTCAGGTTTGGTGGTAGATTCAGTTTTAGGAGAGATTCAGGCTTGGAAGAGATTCAGTTTTAGGAGAGATTCAGGTTTGGTGGTAGATTCAGTTTTAGGAGAGATTCAGGCTTGGAAGAGATTCAGTTTTAGGAGAGATTCAGGTTTGGTGGTAGATTTAGTTTTAGGAGAGATTCAGGCTTGGAAGAGATTCAGTTTTAGGAGAGATTCGGGCTTGGTGGTAGATTCAGTTTTAGGAGAGATTCAGGTTTGGTGGTAGATTCAGTTTTAGGAGAGATTCAGGCTTGGAAGAGATTCAGTTTTAGGAGAGATTCAGGTTTGGTGGTAGATTCAGTTTTAGGAGAGATTCAGGTTTGGTGGTAGATTCAGTTTTAGGAGAGATTCAGGTTTGGTGGGAGATTCAGGTTTGGTGGTAGATTCAGTTTTAGGAGAGATTCAGGTTTAGTGGGAGATTCAGGTTTGGTGGTAGATTCAGTTTTAGGAGAGATTCAGGTTTGGAAGAGATTCAGTTTTAGGAGAGATTCAGGCTTGGAAGAGATTCAGTTTTAGGAGAGATTCAGGTTTGGAAGAGATTCAGTTTTAGGAGAGATTAAGGCTTGGAAGAGATTCAGTTTTAGGAGAGATTCAGGTTTGGTGGTAGATTCAGTTTTAGGAGAGATTCAGGCTTGGAAGAGATTCAGTTTTAGGAGAGATTCAGGTTTGGTGGTAGATTCAGTTTTAGGAGAGATTCAGGCTTGGAAGAGATTCAGTTTTAGGAGAGATTCAGGCTTGGAAGAGATTCAGTTTTAGGAGAGATTCAGGTTTGGTGGTAGATTCAGTTTTAGGAGAGATTCAGGCTTGGAAGAGATTCAGTTTTAGGAGAGATTCAGGTTTGGTGGTAGATTCAGTTTTAGGAGAGATTCGGGCTTGGTGGTAGATTCAGTTTTAGGAGAGATTCAGGTTTGGTGGTAGATTCAGTTTTAGGAGAGATTCGGGCTTGGTGGTAGATTCAGTTTTAGGAGAGATTCGGGCTTGGTGGTAGATTCAGTTTTAGGAGAGATTCAGGTTTGGTGGTAGATTCAGTTTTAGGAGAGATTCAGGTTTGGTGGTAGATTCAGTTTTAGGAGAGATTCAGGTTTGGTGGTAGATTCAGTTTTAGGAGAGATTCAGGCTTGGTGGTAGATTTCAGTTTTAGGAGAGATTCAGGTTTGGTGGTAGATTCAGTTTTAGGAGAGATTCAGGTTTGGTGGTAGATTCAGTTTTAGGAGAGATTCAGGTTTGGAAGAGATTCAGTTTTAGGAGAGATTCAGGTTTGGTGGTAGATTCAGTTTTAGGAGAGATTCGGGCTTGGTGGTAGATTCAGTTTTAGGAGAGATTCGGGCTTGGTGGTAGATTCAGTTTTAGGAGAGATTCGGGCTTGGTGGTAGATTCAGTTTTAGGAGAGATTCAGGTTTGGTGGTAGATTCAGTTTTAGGAGAGATTCGGGCTTGGTGGTAGATTCAGTTTTAGGAGAGATTCAGGTTTGGTGGTAGATTCAGTTTTAGGAGAGATTCAGGTTTGGTGGTAGATTCAGTTTTAGGAGAGATTCAGGTTTGGTGGTAGATTCAGTTTTAGGAGAGATTCGGGCTTGGTGGTAGATTCAGTTTTAGGAGAGATTCAGGTTTGGTGGTAGATTCAGTTTTAGGAGAGATTCGGGCTTGGTGGTAGATTCAGTTTTAGGAGAGATTCAGGTTTGGTGGTAGATTCAGTTTTAGGAGAGATTCGGGCTTGGTGGTAGATTCAGTTTTAGGAGAGATTCGGGCTTGGTGGTAGATTCAGTTTTAGGAGAGATTCAGGTTTGGTGGTAGATTCAGTTTTAGGAGAGATTCGGGCTTGGTGGTAGATTCAGTTTTAGGAGAGATTCAGGTTTGGTGGTAGATTCAGTTTTAGGAGAGATTCAGGTTTGGTGGTAGATTCAGTTTTAGGAGAGATTCGGGCTTGGTGGTAGATTCAGTTTTAGGAGAGATTCGGGCTTGGTGGTAGATTCAGTTTTAGGAGAGATTCAGGTTTGGTGGTAGATTCAGTTTTAGGAGAGATTCGGGCTTGGTGGTAGATTCAGTTTTAGGAGAGATTCAGGTTTGGTGGTAGATTCAGTTTTAGGAGAGATTCGGGCTTGGTGGTAGATTCAGTTTTAGGAGAGATTTAGGTTTGGTGGGAGATTCAGTTTTAGGAGAGATTCGGGCTTGGTGGTAGATTCAGTTTTAGGAGAGATTCAGGTTTGGTGGTAGATTCAGTTTTAGGAGAGATTCGGGCTTGGTGGTAGATTCAGTTTTAGGGGAGATTCGGGCTTGGTGGTAGATTCAGTTTTAGGGGAGATTCGGGCTTGGTGGTAGATTCAGTTTTAGGGGAGATTCGGGCTTGGTGGTAGATTCAGTTTTAGGAGAGATTCAGGTTTGGTGGTAGATTCAGTTTTAGGAGAGATTCAGGTTTGGTGGTAGATTCAGTTTTAGGAGAGATTCAGGTTTGGTGGTAGATTCAGTTTTAGGAGAGATTCAGGTTTGAGGGGGAGATTCGGGTTTGAGGAGAAGATTCGGGTTTGAGGGGGAGATTCGGGTTTGAAGGGGAGATTTAAGGTTTGAGGGGGAGATTCGGGTTTGAAGGGAAGATTCAGGTTTGAGGGGGAGATTCGGGTTTGAGGGGGAGATTCGGGTTTGAGGGGGAGATTCGGGTTTGAAGGGAAGATTCAGGTTTGAGGGGGAGATTCGGGTTTGAGGTGGAGATTCGGGTTTGAGGGGGAGATTCGGGTTTGAGGGGGTGATTCGGGTTTGAGGAGAAGATTCGGGTTTGGTAAAGACTTGGGTTTGAGGGAGAGATTTGGGTTCAAGAGGGTTTAGAAGATTTTTTGCTTGGAGAAATTTGGGAGGGATCCAGAGTCAGAGGATTAGATAAGATAATCCTGGAATATAAATCTATCATTACTCTTGCTGCAATCAGGTCGACATGTACGGCCGGGGCGACGTGAGGCTACTGGACTTTTTGGAACGATTCTGCTTTCAACCGGAGCGCAGGTTAGTTTCAATGGAGAGCTTCAATGTTTTTGTCTCCCCGTAGCTCACAATCCAACTGTCGCCATCAGATGCGACGAGATCTCGCACGTTCGCAGCCCTGACCGCCAGGCTGGCTACCTCCGCTGTCACCTGCCTCTGGCCGAGCACACTCGCCGCTTTGTGGCCGAAACTGGTTACGTAACTCTGGTTGTGAGGCCCTATAAATCGGGCTCTGACGATCAGACAGTCTTTGTTAGATCTTGGTGCAGGAGGTGTCGGCCGCAGCAGCAGCAATCGGCGCCGACCGGGCCGCAGCTGACGCCCCTGTCCGAGGACGCTAAAGCGTTGAGTTTCGCTCAGTTCCTGCGTTTGCACTTTAGCGAGCACCGGCTGTCCAACTTCACCTGCCGGCATTCGATGCACGCCGAGCATGTTCAGTACTTTTATAAGAGCGACTCCGTGGCCTGCTTCGAGTACACGCCCGTCTGCCTGCGGTCCATTGTGATGCCAACTATATCGATTGCCGTGTCGCTGGATATCACTAGGAAGGAGCTGGAATCTCAGGTGACACTTGATTACCTTGAAATTCTTATCTCACTGTCTTGTCGTCTTGAACCTAGCCTTAACGGAGTCTCGTCTCGGTTTATCATCATCCTTCTCACTGTATCATTCCTAATCTGTTTTTTAACGTCCATCTGAATGTCTTTATCATACATTTCACAGTCTCATCCCATCTCACTGTTTCATCCCATCTCACAGTCTCATCCCATCTCACAGTCTCATCCCATCTCACAGTCTCATCCAATCTCACAGTTTCATCCCATCTCACAGTCTCATCCCATCTCACTGTCATCCCATCTCACAGTCTCATCCCATCTCACAGTCTCATCCCATCTCACAGTTTCATCCCATCTCACAGTCTCATCCCATCTCACTGTCTCATCCCATCTCACAGTCTCATCCCATCTCACAGTTTCATCCCATCTCACAGTCTCATCCCATCTCACAGTCTCATCCCATCTCACAGTTTCATCCCATCTCACTGTCATCCCATCTCACTGTCTCATCCCATCTCACGGTCTTGTCCCATCTCACGGTCTAGTCCCATTTCTTAGTGTCATCCCATCTCACTGTCATCAAATCTCACAGTCTCCTCCCATGTCTCAGTCTCGTCCCATCTCACTGTCATCATATCTCACAGTCTCATCCCATCTCACAGTCTCATCCCATCTCATCTCATTCTAATATTCATCCCACCCCAACTAACGGCATTGCGCAGGTGAGCCGCCTCACCACCAGCGGCTACCGCCTCCTGGCGGACATCCAGTCCATCTACGTGACGCACGCCTACGCCCAGAAGGACACAGTCAGCCGGCTCAACGCCATTCATTCCGAGTGCAACGCCGAGTTGCGCGCCTTCTTCGACGTCGACCGGTTGATTGCCGGACCCGAGGCGGCAGCCGTGGCTCTCCAGCGCAAAGCCGTCCTGTTCAAGCAGTGGCTTTCCGGCCTCATTGACCGCTGGCAGGCTCTTCTGCATGAGGCTCTCCTAGTCTTTGAATCATCGGCCGCCCCGTCTGCGACACCCGTCGATCCGGCCGCCAATTCGACATCGTCAGAATCTGGCGTGACGCCGCCAAATCAGCAGACCGCCGCCGCTGCTGCACCGGCCGAATCTTCTTCTTTGGAGCAGCAGCAGCAGCAGCAGCAGCAGCAGCAGTTGCAGCGCAAACCCAGTCGCAGCGTGTTGGCTAAGCGACCTGCCTCTGCGACTGCGCCTGCAGTACAGGTTTGTGCCGACATCAACTTTTTAGTGAATTGAGTAGCTGTCCAACCTAAAGACCCGTTTAGGCGAGTAGCTGTCCAATCTAAAGACCAGTTTAGGTGAGTAGCTGTCCAACCTAAAGACCCGTTTAGGCGAGTAGCTGTCCAACCTAAAGACCCGTTTAGGTGAGTAGCTGTCCAACCTAAAGACCAGTTTAGGTGAGTAGCTGTCCAAACTAAACACCCGTTTAGGTGAGTAGCTGCCTAACCTAAAGACCAGTTTAGGTGAGTAGCTGTGCAACCTAAAGACCAGTTTAGGTGAGTAGCTGTCCAACCTAAAGACCCGTTTAGGTGAGTAGCTGTCCAACCTAAAGACCCGTTTAGGTGAGCAGCTGTCCAACCTAAAGACCCGTTTAGGTGAGTAGCTGCCCAACCAAAGACCCGTTTAGGTGAGTAGCTGCCCAACCTAAAGACCAGTTTAGGTGAGTAGCTGCCCAACCTAAAGACCCGTTTAGGTGAGTAGCTGCCCAACCTAAAGACCCGTTTAGGTGAGCAGCTGCCCAACCAAAGACCCGTTTAGGTGAGTAGCTGCCCAACCAAAGACCCGTTTAGGTGAGTAGCTGTGCAACCTAAAGACCAGTTTAGGTGAGTAGCTGTCCAACCTAAAGACCCGTTTAGGTGAGTAGCTGTCCAACCTAAAGACCCGTTTAGGTGAGCAGCTGTCCAACCTAAAGACCCGTTTAGGTGAGTAGCTGCCCAACCAAAGACCCGTTTAGGTGAGTAGCTGCCCAACCTAAAGACCAGTTTAGGTGAGTAGCTGCCCAACGTAAAGACCAGTTTAGGTGAGTAGCTGCCCAACCTAAAGACCCGTTTAGGTGAGTAGCTGCCCAACCAAAGACCCGTTTAGGTGAGTAGCTGCCCAACCAAAGACCCGTTTAGGTGAGTAGCTGCCCAACCTAAAGACCCGTTTAGGTGAGTAGCTGCCCAACCTAAAGACCCGTTTAGGTGAGTAGCTGTCCAACCTAAAGACCCGTTTAGGTGAGTAGCTGCCCAACGTAACGACCAGTTTAGGTGAGTAGCTGTGCAACCTAAAGACCAGTTTAGGTGAGTAGCTGCCCAACGTAAAGACCAGTTTAGTTGAGTAGCTGCCCAACCTAAAGACCCGTTTAGGTGAGCAGCTGCCCAACCAAAGACCCGTTTAGGTGAGTAGCTGCCCAACCAAAGACCCGTTTAGGTGAGTAGCTGCCCAACCTAAAGACCCGTTTAGGTGAGTAGCTGCCCAACCTAAAGACCCGTTTAGGTGAGTAGCTGCCCAACGTAACGACCAGTTTAGGTGAGTAGCTGTGCAACCTAAAGACCAGTTTAGGTGAGTAGCTGCCCAACCTAAAGACCCGTTTAGGTGAGTAGCTGCCCAACCTAAAGACCCGTTTAGGTGAGTAGCTGTCCAACCTAAAGACCCGTTTAGGTGAGTAGCTGCCCAACGTAACGACCAGTTTAGGTGAGTAGCTGTCCAACCTAAAGACCAGTTTAGGTGAGTAGCTGCCCAACCAAAGACCCGTTTAGGTGAGTAGCTGCCCAACCTAAAGACCCGTTTAGGTGAGTAGCTGCCCAACCTAAAGACCCGTTTAGGTGAGTAGCTGTCCAACCTAAAGACCCGTTTAGGTGAGTAGCTGCCCAACGTAACGACCAGTTTAGGTGAGTAGCTGTGCAACCTAAAGACCAGTTTAGGTGAGTAGCTGTCCAACCTAAAGACCCGTTTAGGTTAGTAGCTGTCCAACCTAAAGACCCGTTTAGGTGAGCAGCTGTCCAACCTAAAGACCCGTTTAGGTGAGTAGCTGTACAACCTAAAGACCCGTTTAGGTGAGTAGCTGTCCAACCTAAAGACCCGTTTAGGTGAGTAGCTGCCCAACCTAAAGACCTAATTATGTACGACTCCATCAATCGACGCCCTAACCCAGGTGTCAATACCTCGACCAGACATTCTGTCCGTCAAGGAGACTTACTTTGTGCCGCCGATGGTTAGCCAGCCGGTCTGCGTGTACGCCGACGATCCCAGTTCGATAATTGCATTCGCTTTAAGCTCGGCTAAGCATCAGGACTTTGTGCAGCATTCGTGTCTGAGCTTGTCGGGCGAGGCGACTGCTGCAGCTGGGCACAGCAGGGTGCCGTCAGATCCTTCGGCGGCTTCAGCTGCTGGTGCTGCTGATGTGCCAACTGATCAGGTAGGGGACTGCAGTGAGAGGAGTGAGCTGAGGTTGGAATGACTTAGATAGGGTGAGATCTACTAGGATTAGGCGAGATCTACTGAGACAGGGTGAGATCTACTAGGATTAGGCGAGATCTACTGAGACAAGGTGAGATCTACTTTAATAGAGTGAGATCTACTTAAATAGGGTGAGATCTACTTAGACAGGGTGAGATCTACTTAAATAGGGTGAGATCTACTTAGACAGGGTGAGATCTACTCAGACAAGGTGAGATCTACTTAAATAGAGTGAGATCTACTTAAATAGGGTGAGATCTACTTAGATAGGGTGAAATCTACTTAGATAGGGTGAGATCTACTCAGACAGGGTGAGATCTACTTAGATAGGGTGAGATCTACTTAGACAGGGTGAGATCTACTTAAATAGGGTGAGATCTACTTAAATAGGGTGAGATCTACTCAGATAGTGGGAGATCTACTTAGATAGGGTGAGATCTACTTAAATAGGGTGAGATCTACTTAGATAGGGTGAGATCTACTTAGATAGGGTGAGATCTACTTAAATAGAGTGAGATCTACTTAAATAGGGTGAGATCTACTTAGATAGGGTGAGATCTACTTAGATAGGGTGAGATCTACTCAGATAGGGTGAGATCTACTTAAATAGGGTGAGATCTACTTAGATAGGGTGAGATCTACTTAGATAGGGTGAGATCTACTTAGATAGGGTGAGATCTACTTAGATAGGGTGAGATCTACTTAGATAGGGTGAGATCTACTTAGATAGGGTGAGATCTACTTAGATAGGGTGAGATCTACTTGGATAGGGTGAGATCTACTTAGTATAGGGTGAGATCTACTTAGATAGGGTGAGATCTACTTAGATAGGGTGAGATCTACTTAGATAGGGTGAGATCTACTGAGACAATGTGAGATCTACTCAGACAGGGTGAGATCTACTCAGACAGGGTGAGATCTACTGAGACAGGGTGAGATCTACTTAGATAGGGTGAGATCTACTTAGACAAGGTGAGATCTACTGAGACAGGGTGAGATCTAGTGGGACAGGGTGAGATCTACTTAGATAAGGTGAGATCTAGTGGGACAGGGTGAGATCTACTCAGACAGGGTGAGATCTACACAGACAGGGTGAGATCTACTTAAATGTAATGAGATGTACTTCAAAGGGCTGAAACTGATAATATAATATATTTTACTGTAATAGTATAAAACTTGCTGAGATCTACTTGTAAACGGTTAGATGCTCTGAGGAAAAGTGACTAGAAACCATGCGGTGCCGCTTGACCCCCATCCGGCAGGTGAAGTACACCCCGGCCCAGCGGGTGGTGAAGTTGGGCAATCACGCCGCGTCCGCCCTGGACGCCAACTCCATCGAACAGTCGCTGACGGCTCGGTCAACCGGGCCGCACAAAAAAGACATCGTTGAAATCGAAGTGTCGGGCGGCGATCTGAAAATCTTCTGCCGAGTTTATCACGCCAGCAAGTTCCACGCGCTTCGCTGCGAGCTGCTGCCGCAGGGCGAGGCCGCCTTCCTTCACTCAATCGCCAGGTCGGAGCTCTGGTCCACCACGGGCGGCAAGTCGCGCGCCAGTTTCTATAAAACTAAGGACGATCGGTTTGTGCTGAAACGCGTGTCCGATTTCGAATCCGACTCGTTGGACGTAATGGCGCCGCATTACTGCCAGTACGTGCGCGGCCGCCTGCGCTCCGGCCTGCCCTGCTGCCTAGCCAAGATTGTTGGCATGTACTTTCTGGCTTATAGTAATCCCAAGTGCGCCGGCCTGCAGCTCAAGGGCACCTACGTTCTGATGGAAAACCTGCTGTACGACTGCCGGGTTGATCGCGTCTTCGATTTGAAAGGCTCCGAGAGGAACCGGTGGGTTTTGGCTTGTGGGGGGAAGCTTGTTTTGCCTATCTGTCAGTCCTTTTCCGGCCTCTGATTTCGAGGATTTCATAGTCAGTACTCAATCTCCTATTTTGAGGATCTGATCTTCCATTTGGGAGGATTTGATTGTCCATTTTCGACCTCCCATTTTGAGGATCTGATTGTCCATCTTTGATCCCCCATTTTGAGAATCTGATTGTCCATCTTTGATCTCCCATTCTGAGGATCTGATTGTCCATCTTTGATCCCCCATTTTGAAGATTTGATTGTCCATCTTTGATCTCCCATTTTGAGGATCTGATTGTCCATCTTTGATCTCCCGTTTTGAGGATCTGATTGTCCATCTTTAAACTCCCATTTTGAGGATCTGATTGTCCATCTTTTATCTCCCATTTTGAGGATCTGATTGTCCATCTTTTATCTCCCATTTTGAGGATCTGATTGTCCATCTTTAAACTCCCATTTTGAGGATCTGATTGTCCATCTTTGATCTCCCATTTTGAGGATCTGATTGTCCATCTTTAATCTCCCATTTTGAGGATCTGATTGTCCATCTTTGATCTCCCATTTTGAGGATCTGATTGTCCATCTTTAAACTCCCATTTTGAGGATCTGATTGTCCATCTTTAATCTCCCATTTTGAGGATCTGATTGTCCATCTTTAATCTCCCATTTTGAGGATTTGACCTCCCAGTTTGAGGATCTGATCTCCCAGTTTGAGGATCTGATTTTGTTTAATCGGCCTCCCATTTCAACCCGCCCAGCCACCTGACGGATGACGGCAAGACCGTCCTGCTGGACCAGAACTTCGCCGACGTGTCGCTTGATGAGCCGCTGTTTGTTCGGCGTCCCGAGTGGCTGGTGCTGGAGCGGGCGCTGATGTGGGACACGAACTTCCTGCGCCAGCACAACATCATGGACTATTCGCTGATCCTGGGCCTCAGCAATGGCCAAGTTGTGTGCGGCATTGTTGACTACATTCGCGACTTCACGGTGGACAAAATGGTCGAATACCTGTGGAAGAAAATTCAGAGCGAACGCCTTCCCACAGTGATTAATCCGCAGCTTTATCAGGAACGATTTTTGGCCGCTATGCGGATCAACTTTTTGCCCGTGCCCGCGCACTGGGATTCGTTCGAACTGTACGAGTGCAATTATGCCGAGCAGTGATCGGATTTGCCGTTGGCTCATTGTAGTAAAAGTACATTATAGTATCCAGATTATAGGCGCATAATAATATTGAATATTTCGGATAGCAACTTGCCTGTGTACAACTAATTTTCAACAAGGTTAGATTCTGCTCGTCATTCATGATTTATTGCACTGATATTTTTATCTGTTTCTTGTGAAAAATGCGTCTTGTAATCGAATTTGTTACTGTATGCTTATATTGTTTAATAAAGATTTGCGTTATTTGTAATTACTGACTGACTCACTCAGGAGACCCCTGACCCACAGTCGGGAGACCTCTGACCCACACTCAGGAGGCCCCTGACCCACAGTCGGGAGACCCCTGACCCACACTCAGGAGACCCCTGACCCACACTGGGGAGACCTCTGACCCACACTCAGGAGGCCCCTGACCCACAGTCGGGAGACCCCTGACCCACACTCAGGAGACCCCTGACCCACACTGGGGAGACCCCTGACTCACACTCAGGAGACCCCTGACCCACAGTTCGGAGACCCCTGACCCACACTTAGAAGACCCCTGACCCACACTCAGGAGACCCCTGACTCACACTCCGGAGACCCCTGACCCACACTTAGGAGACCCCTGACCCACACTCAGGAGCCCCCTTGACCCACAGTCGGGAGACCCCTGACCCACGCCTGGGAGATTTCCAGCCATTTTATCAATTTGTTTTTGCAGATTTTTAGTCAGATAATTATTGCGTGAAAATTACTATTCTTAACTTTGGATAGCCTATTTTATTTTGTGATAAGCTGATCAGTTTGTCTTTAACGGATACTTGATCTTCCTATTCTCAATATGGTAAAAATTGCGGGAGCTTTCAAATTTCTGTGTGATTTATGCGTTTTGTATTTATTAATTCACGATTTGCGACAGAGCGTCAGAGTCATTCTATTTTCAGTACTCGTAATTGTCAATCCAAGATCTGTAAATTTTACATCAGGCAAAAGTGAAGTGGACTCAAGTCTTTGTTATTTATTGTTTTATATTTCGAGAAAATTTTAGTGTGGGCATCTCATTCTGGGGATATTTTATTGCGGGCATCGCATTCTGGGGATATTTTAGTGCGGCCATCTCATTCTGGGGATATTTTATTGCGGGCATCGCATTCTGGGGATATTTTATTGCGGGCATCGCATTCTGGGGACATTTTAGTGCGGGCATCTCATTCTGGGGATATTTTAGTGCGGGGCATCTCATTCTGGGGATATTTTAGTGCGGCCATCTCATTCTGGGGATATTTCAGTGCGGCCATCGCATTCTGGGGATATTTTAGTGCGGGCATCTCATTATGGGGATATTTTAGTGCGGGGCATCTCATTCTGGGGATATTTTAGTGCGGCCATCTCATTCTGGGGATATTTCAGTGCGGCCATCGCATTCTGGGGATATTTTAGTGCGGGCATCTCATTATGGGGATATTTTAGTGCAGGCATCCCATTTGGGGCTATTATAGTGCGGGCATCCCATAACTGGGGATATTTTAGTGCGGGCATCCCATTTTGGGGATATTATAGTGCGGGCATCTCATTCTGGGGATATTTCAGTGCGGGCATCTCATTCTGGGGATATTTCAGTGCGGGCATCTCATTCTGGGGATATTTTAGTGCGGGCATCATTCTGGGGATATTTTAGTGCGGGCATCTCAGTATGGGGATATTTTAGTACTGGCATCCCATTTTGGGGATATTTCAGTGCGGGTATCTCTGGGAAAAACTTATAAAGTATTATACTGGTTGCAGACAGGTGACAAATCATCAATTCCCCACCGCCTCCCCTATTCCAGGAGCCGATGCTGATCTCCCCTTTGCAGCAGCAGCAGCAGCAGCACGCCCTGGCCGCTGCAGCGGGCAGCCACAGCCACTCGTCCCCCCCGCCGGGTCAGTTTGCTGCAGCTGGACTGCCAACATCCGGCACTTACATGCCCGGCTACCTGCTGGACGAGGCGCTGAACTCGCCGGCAGGCTACGTGGCTCCCGGCTACTATTCGGCGAGCGGCCAGGCGCACCAGCATCCGGGCCTGCTTCCGGGTTACAGCCCGGGTCTGTACGGCTCCCCGATGTACCAGCAGCAGCAGCAACAGCAGCAGCAGCTCGCGTTGCCAAGCGGTTACTATGGCTACCCGAACCAGCAGCACCAGGCCAACCCGTACGCTATCGCCGTTTCGTCGTCGTCGGCATCGCCGATTCGAGCTTCGCCTCCGTCGCCGCGTCAGGCTCTGACGGGCGTTTCGGCTGCTGCTGCTGCTGCTGCCGGCGGCAACCAGAAGAAGCAGCCGCCGCCAACCACCAGCCTGTGGGCTCTGCAGCAGCAGCAGCAGCAGCAACAACTGCAACACCAGCAACTGTTGGGGACTCCGCCGCATCCGCAGCAGCAGCCGCCTCCGCCGCCGCCCCCGTCGCAGACAAGCACCCCGGTCCGTCCTGGCGCCGGGCTTCGCAATCCTTCCCAGCAGCAGCAGCAGCAGTTCTTCTCCCCGGCGCCTCCCGCTGACGCCTCTCTGTCGCAGGCGTCAGACGACGACGGCACCTGGGTGACGGTGTTCGGCTTCCCCAGCGGCTCGGCCAGCTTCGTGTTGCAACAGCTGGCCCAGTGCGGCCGCATCGAGCGTCACACGGCGCCGGGCGGCGGCGCGGCCAACTGGGTCCACATCAAGTTCCAGACCCGCCTGCAGGCCAAACGGGCCCTGTGCCGCAACGGCCGCGTGCTCAGCGCCAACTGCATGATCGGCGTGCAGCCCTGCCTGGATCCCGCCGGCGCCGCCGAGACCTCCGTAGCTGCCGCTGGTGCTGCTGCGACGTCCGCCGTGGCCGCCGGTCCGCCGTCGACGCCGCTATCGAATGTCGACCAGCTGCATCATCAGGATCGGCAGCAGACTCCGGCAGCGGTCGCCGCCAACCAGAGCGCCAATTGCTCCTCGATGCGCTCGCTGGCAGTCAGCCGCCTGGGCACGCCGACCCCTGCTGCCGGCACGCCAGGTCTGACCGCCAAGCTGCTGTCCACACCGACGTCGGCCGTTGCCAGCGCAGCGTCTGCCGCTGCCCCCGCTGCTGCTGGAGTTGGCGCTGGCAGGCTCGCCCTGCGCGAGAACTCCGGACTGATCAACAAGGCCATCAGCTACATGTTCGGCTGGTGACGGCCGCTCTTAGCTGTGTTTATTGAAGGGGCCTTTTAATATTGTGCTCTGTTGTCCCTCTCTTCCTGATCCCTGTTATCCCCTACTACTTCCCTTAACGCTTTTATCCCTTTCCCCTAATCCCTGTTATTCCCCTTTCCTCTAATCCATGTTATTCCCCTTTCCCCTAATCCCTGTTATCCCCTTATCCTTAATCCATGTTATTCCCCTTTCCCCTAATCCATGTTATTCCCCTTTCCCCTAATCCATGTTATTCCCCTTTCCCCTAATCCCTGTTATTCCCCTTTCCCCTAATCCATGTTATTCCCCTTTCCCCTAATCCATGTTATTCCCCTTTCCCCTAATCCATGTTATTCCCCTTTTCCCTAATCCCTGTTATCCCCTTATCCCTAATCCCTGTTATCCCCTTTTTCCCTAATCCCTGTTATACCCTTCTCCCTAATCCCTGTTATCCCCTTCTCTAATCCCCGTTATCCCCTTCTCCCCTAATCCCTGTTATCCCTTTCGCAGCCGTCAAAGCCAACAATCCAAATCAAATCCACACACCATCCAGCAACATTAGCACTCCATATGCCATTTATATTTGCAGTTAATATGTCAACGCCAACGACTCAACATACATAATATTTACAGTCAGTGTCAACTTGTCAAGTTTATTTATTAGTTTTTTTATGCAGTTCAACTGACTGACACAAAGGTGTCCATCTGCGCGAAATGTGCAAGTTTTATTAACGGCAAACTCACACACATTTTACTAATTTTAAATTATATTTAAATGCCATTTCGTGACGCGTTTAATAAACGATTGGCGCAACTGCGGTTTTAAGCAGCGGGCGTAAGGTGCCGGTATTGGTCGCATGCTGTTCGATAAAATAAAAATATATATTTTCTCGGAAATTTATTCACATCCTGTTTAACGGCTTTAAGTAAGTGTTTTCCTATGAACTTGCTCAGTTTGAGCTTGTTTTTAGGCTTAAGGTTTGGGATAATGTGTTCAGTCACACTAAATACGGTACAACGGCATAGGTACACACACAGGCCGGCACCCAGGCACGCACTCACATAGGGCGTACAAGCGGCGGTTCCAGGAATGTACACTCTCTATGCCTTGGGCGTAAATCATCGGCGTAAATCGCAAAACTGGCCCATAGCCCAACCAATTGGTGCACAAGGCCACAAATTAATGTGACCCTGCACACGAAACCAACGCTAGGGAAAATAGCCAACCTACAACGCGGGGTCGAACCTGAACCAGTGGCACACAAGGCAGACGCGCTAGACCGCCGAGCCACTCGCCCCCTGTGTTTGAGCTTGGGGTAATGTGTCTAACTGAAAAACATTCCTGTTGTTCGCTTTGTTAGCTACCTTGCTAAAAGTATAATTTGCCGTTTTGCCATGCACTTACTATTTGTAGTAGAATTGTTTCAAAAATTTCGTCGAATTGAAATTAAAAAAAACTTCGAAATTCTAATGTTGAACGATCTGACTTTGTTGCTTCGAAATAAGCAGTTACAAAGCTCTCAAAAACTCCATTAAGTCAGATAAAATTCAACAAAAACACCAGACTACTAGGAGCTTAATAAATAGTAGCAAGTAACATCAGTATGCTTGTATCGCACTTGCAGTTGGACTTCTAGGAGTTTCGATTTGATATTTCGTTGAATCATCGTAAAATTTTAAGATGCAGCTAGGGGAGGCTGACCGCAGTTGGATAAAGCTACAGGGAGGCTGAGCAGTGTGATGCAGCTACAGGGAGGCTGAGCATTGGGATGCAGCTACAGGGGAGGCTGAGCATTGGGATGCAGCTACAGGGGATGTAGGAAAAGCAACCGCTGCAATGCCTGCCTACTCCAAAGCAGAAATGAGGCAACAACAAACAAGCCATCATCAATCCTACTCAAAGCAGAAATGAGGCAACAACAAACAAGCCATCATCAGTCCTACTCAAAGCAGAAATGAGCCAACAACAAACAAGCCATCATCAGTCCTACTCAAAGCAGAAATGAGCCAACAACAAACAAGCCATCATCAATCCTACTCAAAGCAGAAATGAGCCAACAACAAACAAGCCATCATCAGTCCTACTCAAAGCATAAATGAGGCAACAACAAACAAGCCATCATCAGTCCTACTCAAAGCAGAAATGAGCCAACAACAAACAAGCCATCATCAGTCCTACTCGAAGCAGAAATGAGGCAACAACAAACAAGCCATCATCAGTCCTACTCAAAGCAGAAATGAGGCAACAACAAACAAGCCATCATCAATCCTACTCAAAGCAGAAATGAGGCAACAACAAACAAGCCATCATCAATCCTACTCAAAGCAGAAATGAGGCAACAACAAACAAGCCATCATCAATCCTACTCAAAACAGAAATGAGGAAACAACAAACAAGCCATAATCAGTCCTACTCAAAGCAGAAATAAGGCAACAACAAACAAGCCATCATCAGTCCTACTCAAAGCAGAAATAAGGCAACAACAAACAAGCCATCATCAGTCCTACTCAAAGCAGAAATGAGGCAACAACAAACAAGCCATAATCAGTCCTACTCAAAGCAGAAATGAGGCAACAACAAACAAGCCATCATCAGTCCTACTCAAAGCAGAAATGAGCTAACAACAAACAAGCCATCATCAGTCCTACTCAAAGCAGAAATGAGCCAACAACAAACAAGCCATCATCAGTCCTACTCAAAGCAGTAATGAGGCAACAACAAACAAGCCATCATCAGTCCTACTCAAAGCAGTAATGAGGCAACAACAAACAAGCCATCATCAGTCCTACTCAAAGCAGTAATGAGGCAACAACAAACAAGCCATCATCAGTCCTACTCGAAGCAGAAATGAGGCAACAACAAACAAGCCATCATCAGTCCTACTCAAAGCATAAATGAGGCAACAACAAACAAGCCATCATCAATCCTACTCAAAGCAGAAATGAGGCAACAACAAACAAGCCATCATCAATCCTACTCAAAACAGAAATGAGGAAACAACAAACAAGCCATAATCAGTCCTACTCAAAGCAGAAATAAGGCAACAACAAACAAGCCATCATCAGTCCTACTCAAAGCAGAAATAAGGCAACAACAAACAAGCCATCATCAGTCCTACTCAAAGCAGAAATGAGGCAACAACAAACAAGCCATCATCAGTCCTACTCAAAGCAGAAATGAGGCAACAACAAACAAGCCATCATCAGTCCTACTCAAAGCAGAAATGAGCCAACAACAAACAAGCCATCATCAGTCCTACTCAAAGCAGAAATGAGGCAACAACAAACAAGCCATCATCAGTCCTACTCAAAGCAGAAATGAGCCAACAACAAACAAGCCATCATCAGTCCTACTCAAAGCAGAAATGAGCCAACAACAAACAAGCCATCATCAATCCTACTCAAAGCAGAAATGAGGCAACAACAAACAAGCCATCATCAGTCCTACTCAAAGCAGAAATGAGCCAACAACAAACAAGCCATCATCAGTCCTACTCAAAGCAGAAATGAGCCAACAACAAACAAGCCATCATCAGTCCTACTCAAAGCAGAAATGAGCCAACAACAAACAAGCCATCATCAATCCTACTCAAAGCAGAAATGAGGAAACAACAAACAAGCCAACTTGTTGAGTTCGGCTGCTCAATGCGGCCCAGCTCAGCTTTATTCTGCAGCTGTCAATCAAGCGAGTCACAGCTTGGACTCGGCGTGTATCGCCAGCACCGCGTCATCCTCGTTCTGGCCCAGCTGCACGTTGACCACGCCGCCGCCGCTCACGCTGACGGTCTTGCCGGTGCAGCGGCCGCTGACCTTGGCGCCGCTGATGACGTCACAGTAGTTGCCGTCCGGCATGCCTGAGCGGATGCCCGTGCGGATGTCGCCGCCCAGGGTGAAGGCGACGAAGCCGCGGTTACCGCGGGAGAAGGCGATCTGGTGGCTGCCGTTGTCCCACCAGTGCGTGAGGCCTGCGCCGTGGGCCAGGTTTCGGAACTTCACCATGCCGTAGATCTGGCGCCAGCGGTGCTCGCAGATCCAGCCGTCGCCGCAGGTCAGGTCGGGTCGCACCGGCACCGGCTTGGTGGTTCCGTCGCCGTAGGCGGGCGGCCCGATCCAGTCGTTCTTGTCCTTGCCGTTCTCGATGCGCTGGTCCCAGTTGTAGCTGCTCATGATCTTGAGGAAGCCGTACGGGTGCGCCAGGGCGAAGGCGGTAGCCGCCTTGTACTGCTTGGACTGGCGGAAGGTGAGGATGGCGCCGCCGCCTCCGTGACCTCGCTGCGGCGGGGTCGGGTTGAGTTGGTGGGTTCGGGCTGGTGATTGATGGACACGTCAGCACCTGTCAGATACAGTCAGCACCTGTCAGACACATTAGCACCTGTCAGACACAGTCAGCACCTCTCAGACACATCAGCACCTGTCAGTTACAGCAGCACCTTTCAGACACATCAGCACCTGTCAGACGCCGCCGACCCACCTGGTTGTCGTGGTTGTCGATGAAGGCCATGGCGTCGTTGCCGTTGATGAGGCCCCACTGCTCGCCGAAGTTTTGCAGGTTCTTCAGCGGGTAGTGTCGGCTGAAGGCGCGGCTCAGGTGGGCGCCGTAGTTGAACTCGGTGACCCTGGCGATCGGAGTGTACTCGGAGTTCTTGATGGGCTCGCCGCCCAGGTCGATCACCTCCTGGAAGACGAAGGGCCGCTTGCCGGTGCCGAAATAGTTGGAGTTGAGGTTGCTGACGCGGCCGAGGATGCCCCGGATGTGGTCCGGCCACATGTGCTTGGCGGCGTCGATACGGAAGCCGGCGACTCCGATGTTCACCTTCAGGGACGTGTGAGAGGTGCTGGGTGACTTGCTGGCGATGTTTTCTATCGCTGTTCCCCATTTTTACCGTCGTTTGTCCTGTTTTCCAGGGTTTCTGTTTTTTCGCCATGGTCACACCTGTTTCACCTGGGTCATACCTGTTTCAACTGGGTCATACCTGTTTCACCTGGGTCATGCCTGTTTCACCTGAGTCATACCTGTTTCACATGGGTCATACCTGTTTCACCTGGGTCATACCTGTTTCACCTGGGTCATACCTGTTTCACCTGGGTCACACCTGTTTCACCTGGGTCATACCTGTTTCACCTGGGTCACACCTGTTTCACCTGGGTCACACCTGTTTCACCTGGGTCACACCTGTTTCACCTGGGTCACACCTGTTTCACCTGGGTCACACCTGTTTCACCTGGGGTTTTCCTGGTTTCACCTACACTTTCGTTTTAAAAAAGTTCCCAAGATCACAAACTAACCCGAACAGCAAATCGCAGGCACTCACAAGGTTGCTGAGGTAGGCGGCGATGGCGCGCTGCACATAGTCCTTGCCAGTCTGCAGGTCCACCAGGCCGACAAGTCGGCAGTTGCGCACCTGCACCGGGTCGTTGTAGTTCTCGATGTTCAAGCTGCCGGTGCTGCACTGACCGCGTCCGTTGAAGTCCCAGTCGCTGTAGGGCACGCCCGGGAAGTCCTGCTTGCCGGAGTCGTAGTAGGAGCCCGCCGTGCCGCGGCCCGTCACGCCCACGCCCGCCATGTGGTTGATCACAGCGTCCACGTAGATGCTGCGGAGTTCGGGGCGTTGGTGACTCGCTTTGTCAGTCATGGCCTCTCTGCCAGTCTTGTGAACGCGTCTCCCCTGCCTGTCCAGTCTCGTCTGTTCAGCTTTCTGCCATCCGCATGCTTCGCTGCGCGACCATCTTACCAACCACCTCAACATCATTCCTCCCTCTGTCTGCTTACCTCCCCCTTCAGCTCCCATTCAGCTACCCCTTCAGCTCCCATTCAGCTACCCCTTCAGCTCCCATTCAGCTACCCCTTCAGCTCCCATTCAGCTACCCCTTCAGCTCCCATTCAGCTACCCCTTCAGCTCCCATTCAGCTACCCCTTCAGCTCCCATTCAGCTACCCCTTCAGCTCCCATTCAGCTACCCCTTCAGCTCCCATTCAGCTACCCCTTCAGCTCCCATTCAGCTACCCCTTCAGCTCCCATTCAGCTACCCCTTCAGCTCCCATTCAGCTCCCCCTTCAGCTCCCATTCAGCTCCCCCTTCAGCTCCCATTCAGCTACCCCTTCAGCTCCCATTCAGCTACCCCTTCAGCTCCCATTCAGCTACCCCTTCAGCTCCCATTCAGCTACCCCTTCAGCTCCCCCTCCATCTCCCCTCCATCTCCCCTCTATCTCCCCTCTATCTCCCCTCCATCTCCCCTCCATCTCCCCTCTATCTCCCCTCCATCTCCCCTCCATCTCCCCTCCATCTCCCCTCCATCTCCCCTCCGTCTCCCCTCTAGCTCCGCAGCACAGCCGCTCACCGCACGCCGCTCCTGTTGCACTTGTCCACCATGTTGCGGAACTCCTGCTCGGTGCCGGACCGGCTGACCAGTTTGTAGCTGACAGGCTGGTAGCGCTCCCACCAGGGCCTGTAGGGATTCGTCACTATGCGGTGCTCGTTCGGTGGCGACACCTGCACGCCGCAGTAGCCGTACGGCCCGAGGAAGCGCTCGCACTCGGCGGCGATGTCGTTCCAGCGCCACTCGAACAGGTGCACCACCACGTGGCGGTTGGGGGCGCAGTGCGGGTCTTTGTAGGCGCTGGCTGGGGTCAGGACCAGCAGCGCTGCAAGAGGCGGGGTCGGTTCTGTAGACTGACCCGAGCCTGTCTGGGGATGCAGTCTGGGTGTGGTCTTTGTGTGGGCAGTGAGGAGCTGGGTGTGGTCTTTGTGTGGGCAGTGAGGAGCTGGGTGTGGTCTTTGTGTGGGCAGTGAGGAGCTGGGTGTGGTCTTTGTGTGCGGGCAGTGAGGAGCTGGGTGTGGTCTTTGTGTGCGGGGAGTTAGGAGCTGGGTGTGGTCTTTGTGCAAAATGAAAACAGAAGTTAAAATGAAAACAAGCTAACTATTAAACGTAATAAGCGTTATAAACGTGTTATAAACGTAACTGAAGAGGCAAAGGAGACAGGTTGTGGACACTTGGAAAGTGAATATGTAGGTCGAGTCTCGTGCATCATTAAGGTATAATTTGGCGCCTCGGGCAGCCCGCAAACGAACTGCCAAGAATGTCGAAACGCGCCGCCACTCACCAATAGCCAGCAGAGACGTCGGTAGCAGCATGGCCACTCAGATCAGTCAGAAATGGCACAGCAGCTCAGCAAGTGCAAATCTGTATTGTCCCACTATGGGAGGCCCACAGCGCCCGCTGGGGCGTGTGTTAAATAGCCAATTGGTGGCTAGGGAAAACGACACACCTCTAGCTTATCAAACTGTTTTGTACTAGTTTCTTTCAAAACGTTGCAAAAACGCCTGCGTTATCTATCAGCACTAACACGCGAGTCTTATTTAAAATTATTACTTTTTTGGTTTCCAACGCAGTAATCTCTCGTTAAGCCAGCAAATCCTCTAACACTAAAATCTGGCAGATGACGCAATTCACAAAAACACAAAAAAATATTTTATGGCTTTTAGAGCCCTGTTAGAGGTTAAGTCCTGAAGAGTTGGTAGTTTATTATTTTTTTAGATTTATTTTTACACTGCTGCTAAGAGTAATGCTACGGGGAATTGCGTACAGTGCGTGACACCTGGAAAGTTTAGTGATTGCAATAATCTGTTAGGCATCATGTGGGCCGAGTTGGGACATTGCAAACCGATTTGGGGCATTGCACTACGATTTGGGGCATTGCACATCGAGCTGGGGCATTGCACACCGACTTGGGGCATTGCACACACGAGTTAGAACATCGCACACCGAGTTGGGGCATTGCACACCGAGTTGGGGCATTGCACACCGATTGAGGGCATTGCACACCTAGTTGGGGCATTGCACACCGAGTTGGGGCATTGCACACCGAGTTGGGGCATTGCACACCGATTGAGGGCATTGCACACCGAGTTGGGGCATTGCACATCGAGCTGGGGCATTGCACACACGAGTTAGAACATCGCACACCGAGTTGGGGCATTGCAAACCGAGTTGGGGCATTGTACACCGATTGAGGGCATTGCACACCTAGTTGGGGCATTGCACACCGAGTTGGGGCATTGCACATCGAGCTGGGGCATTACACCGAGTTGGGGCATTGCACATCGAGCTGGGGCATTGCACACCGACTTGGGGCATTGCACACCGATTGAGGGCATTGCACACCGATTGAGGGCATTGCGCACCGAGTTAGGGAATTGCACACCGAGTTGGGACATTGCACACCGAGTTGGGACATTGCACACCTAGTTGGGGCATTGCACAACGAGTTGGGACATTGCAAAACGAGTTGGGATATTTCACACTACTTGGGGCATTGCACAACGAGTTGGGACATTGCAAAACGAGTTGGGATATTTCACACTAGTTGGGGCATTGCACACCGAGTTCAGGCATTGCACATTTGAAATACAGAATTTCAATGTGTATTTTAAATCCTTTAACCATGGTCTAAATGTATTTTGCTTCGAAGTTTTACGCTCGTAATAATGCCGATAGGTTTTCATACCATAGCTTTTGTTTGGGAATAAATTTCGCATGCAGGGCTGAAATATTATTTGCGCCACTTTCTACAGGTTAGAAATTTGCTTTTGTTGGGGACGCACTTTTTCGCTCGCGTCGCATTCACTTTTTTCGGCCACACTCTTTTCCTCTACTGATGGGCAGTAGTGTGACGCTTAGCCCCGGTCCTTTTTCATTTTCATACAGACTAGCAAAGGTCTCTAGGTCCTTTATGTCTAGAGCCATAAATCATTGTTCCCTGACAGTCTGACCCCTATTCTGACAGCTTTTAGGCGCCAGGTGGCGTCTGCGGGACACGTGACTGTGGCGAATTCCGTTGTTCTCTTTTGACAGCTAGACATCCTTTCCCCCCTAATTCTATTGTACTCTTTTTGGTTTTCTCGATACTTTTTGACAGCTAGATTTCTGACCCCTAAAAGTACTTTGGGATTTAGGATTAGGACTTTCTCTTCAATCTCTTCAACTTCTACGCGTTAAAATGATTAATCTGTATATTTTTGCGTCTCTGTAGGATGATCTGCTGTGAAAACCCATAAATCATTTTGCTCGTAAGTTGTCATTTTTTGGCGCCATCTGTCGTGTGATTTATGATCCCCGGAGACTGGGTTAGGATCCCCTGATCGGGTAGGGTCACGTGATCAGACCATCAGCCTATCAGAAAATTACACGACCGTTAAAACAAACGGTGCCTGACCAATTGGAAAAATCGGCGATCAGTTTAACAAATCGGCGCCGAGCGCGCCTATTTAAAGCGCCGCCGAGCGCGCTCGAAGAATCAGACGCTCTGCTGCTCTCACGCTCTACAGTTCTCCCGTTTTTGCCATCTTCGGTTGAGAGACTGGGCAGACGGCCCCTTAGTTCATCAAGCTTAACAGCTTCCCTTTAGTCAACGAGTCCCCCTAAAGTTATCAGCGATCAGCAACATCGATCAGCTTCATCACGGTTATCATCAGCCGTTGTTATCAGCACAGCTAGAGAGCAGCTGCAACTGTCCAATTGTCGAGATTAGGCGAGAGCGACACGTACTAACGGTCGAGTTCGAGATCTACCTCGGTCACTGTGGAGTACGAGACGGTCTAAAGTGTAATAATCTGATTGGTCTGGTGAGAGGTCACTTGATCTTGCCTAGTCGGGTGTATTCTAGATCGGTCCCCTTTCTTAGCAGCTTAATAGGAATTGGCGCATTTTTCTCATTGCTTATTTTGTACTGATTTAGGGACAGTAAATATTAAGTAGTCATAATATATCGCTAAAGTAGTTCATTGCTCTGATCATCATAGGCATTGAAAGTGATTAGGTGTGAAAGCTAAATAATTCAGTTTTTATACTCTTTTTGACTCTTTATTTACTCGCCATGCTGGCTCACATGAGCAGCTAAATTAGTTGGCGCCGGTCATGGTGGACCAAAGGCGGACCAGTCATGCAGTCAGTCAGTCAGTAATGCATGCAATCAGAGTCCAGATTGAGGACTCAGCTTCGGCTGTACTTTAGTGCAGTTCGAGGCGGCGCGGCAGCCAAATTATTAATGAGATCTAATGTAATTTAAAGCAGCTAAGGCGCGCTTTCAGACGAGTCTAATTAATTAGGTCA
This sequence comes from Macrostomum cliftonense, assembly GCA_950096795.1. NCBI lineage: Eukaryota > Metazoa > Platyhelminthes > Macrostomidae > Macrostomum > Macrostomum cliftonense. The sequence goes on from CATNEM010000009.1 coordinate 1,854,899, forward strand.
TTTCAGCGCTTCGTGACTGTTTGCTGAAGCATCAAGGCCAGAAGCGAAATATTCCCTACTCACTCCTCTTAGTAATATAATAGTGCATTTTCGAGTCCACATAATGCGATCCATGCAAGAACCCCCTGCAAAAGTCCTCTCTGAGCCTGCCTTGGTCATGCGATCTAGTCCCTGCAGTGTCCCTTAGTCGGCTATGACTTCGAGATGGACAGCTAAAAGACACTAGCTGTAGGTGGAAATCAGGCCTCAATTAGTCGGGAACTTGGTTTCGACAGGGCTGTCTGGTGATGCAGTCCACACAAGTTGGTGGCGGCGGGGCTGTCAGCTTCCTTCTGGGGTTGGCGGCTCTCTACCTTTCTTTGTCTCCGTGTCTGTCTCTCGCTGTCTTCTCCTAGCATAGGACCTAGCCGCTCGCCACATCTATCATGCTACCCCTGGGGCTGACCTCGAGATCGGGAATGGGAGGCCAGAGTTGTCGATATAGGCAATAAGTGTTCTGGCTATTAAGCCGCAGCGAAAATTCTGGCAATATTGTTTCCGGACTCGTTTATTATTTGGCCTCTTGGTCTCCTTGCTTTAATGAATTTTAACGCAAAAAACGAAAGCTACTGTACTCAGAGGGGGACGGCCCACAGACACATGGGCACTTGATTATTCGTAAAATATATAACATAAAAAGACAATTGAAAATTAAATGAAAGAAAGCTCTTATTAACATTCCCCCCTCCCTGATAGGACTCCCTATCAGAAAAAAATACCATACGTACGAGCGTACATGCAGCAGAGTTTCGTGTCAACTTTAACATATCCACTCAAAGTTCCGTCACCCTTCAGTTACTGTCCGTTTCGCTCAAGCAAGCACAATTTAGTTACAGGTCGCAGTAGCTCGCCACTGCCGGTCCGAACTCGAACAACCCGGACGAGTCCGTCGCGTCCCGGTAACACCTCGATTACCCGACCGAGGGGCCAGTGCCCACTCGGCGTATTTGGCATTAGCACCAGGACAACATCACCAACCGCCAGATCCGCTCGCTCGCTTGTCCACTTGGTCCTGGCGTTCAGGCCAGGCACCCACTCGCGGAACCAACGATGCCAAAAGTGCTGCACCAGTTCTTGCACTCGACGCCAGCGCCGCTTCGGGTCTCGCGTGACCTCTGCGTCTGCCTCCGGTGCGAAACGCCCGCCAAGTTGACCATGTAGAAAATGATTGGGCGTCAGCGGGAGACTGTCCTTTGGATTTGTAGTCTGGTAGGTCAACGGTCGAGAGTTTATAAGCGCTTCTGCTCCCGTGAAAGCAGAATGCAACTCCTCGTCTGTGACGTCGGCATCTCCTAGAATCGCATGCACAGCTCTCTTTGCTGCACGGATCATTACTTCGTGAGCCCCACCAAAGTGCGGCGCCGCGGGGGGCTGAAAATGCCAGATGATGCCGCGTTCCGCTGCTGCTTTATGGAAATCGTCCCTAGGCAGCGCCATGAATGCTTGTAGTTCTTGTCTGCCTTTGACAAAGTTGCCGCCATTGTCCGAAAAAACTTCCTTCGGCACTCCTCGTCTATTCACCATGCGATAGAAAGCATTCAAGAATGAGTCCGTGTCCAGGCTATAAGCCATCTCCATGTGGACCGCTCTTGTCTCCAAACAGGTAAAAAGCGCCAAATATCTCTTCTGACGCTTCCTTCCACGTCCTTGTATAGTCACAAACGGGCCTCCAAAGTCTACAGCCGAGTAACTGAACGCTCGGAGAGACCGCTTCAACCGAGCTTCTGGTAGCGGTGCCATCTGTTGCACCTCTGGACGAGTCCGCTGTCGCTTGCAGTGCGCGCATTCTGTTTCCCACTCACGAATCGCTTCCCTTCCACCGATCAACCAAAACTTTTCGGACATCGCTGCCAAAGTTTGATTCGTCCCACCATGACCTTGTTCTTCGTGATATTGCCTTATGAGCAACTTTGTGAGCCAACTTCTCCGTGGCAAAATGATCGGATGCCTTGATTGGTATGGCAGTTGCTGGTCGAACTTTAACCTCCCATCTACACGTAACAATCCATCGAGATCCAACACCGGCTGAAGGCATCGCAGCTTGCTACTCCCTGGCACTTGTTTTCCCGCACGAAGTAGTTTCATCTCGGTCTCAAATTCTTCCTCCTGAGTCTTCATAATAAATCTCTCTTCAACTTCCTGGAACTCCTCCGCCGTGAGGTCGCCATCATGCCGTTGACTCGGGGGCAGTCTACAATTGCGTATGAACCGCTGCACCCACGCCGCTACTTTACACAGACGTCGAAAGCTCGAAAAACGTGAGGGAGCTAAACGCCAGGTAAAATTATCTACATTCACCAAAAGTGTCACTTCGTCTTTTGGCGTTCTATTACCACTGCCATTCTCCGATCTTTGACGTTTTTCCAGGTCTTTATCTGCTTCTGGAAGCAACTTCTCAGGCCACTCATCCTCTCCAGCCTGTAGAAAAGATGGTCCTGTTAGCCACATCAACGACTGACTTAGCTGCGTAGCACTGCATCCTCGTGACACAAGGTCAGCTGGGTTTTGCTCTGTTGGCACGTGCCGCCACTGTTTCACTGCAGTGCACTCTTGGATCAGCGCCACTCGGTTTGCTACGAACGGCTTGTAAATTCTACTCTGTCCTCGAATCCACCTATAGCACATTTGCACTGTCGCTCCAAAACACTGCCGTTGACAACCTTATCCCTAGAGTCTCGGCGACAACCTTTGCCAGCTGAACCCCCAGTCCTGCAGCCATCAACTCCAATCTCGGGATACTACATGTGTTCAGAGGCGCAACACGTGATCTTGACGCTACAAGGCGAACCTGCAACTGATTCTTAGCACTGTTGTTGCCGCTCCGCAGGTAGATTACTGTTCCGTAGGCATCTTGAGACGCATCCACGAAGACCTGCAGTACTGCTTCACTCTCTTCAGGTCTTGGCCACAGACAGCGTGGCACCTCCAGAAGTTTCAAGTTCGCGATCTCAGCAATCCACTGATCTACCCTTTTGCTCGTGTTCGAATCCAACGCTTCGTCCCAACCGATTCCTTGCCGCCAGATCTCTTGCAATAGCATCTTCCCTCTTATTGTAAACGGGCTGAATAAACCACACGGGTCAAACAACGCTGCTACTCTTTTTAGTAGTTGACGTTTAGTACTGATTGAACCAACCGCTTCCTTGCCGCCTCCAGTGATCTTCAGCATATCTTCTTTCGCCATCCAGGTCACACCTAACGCAGAAGCAGTCGCACTCTCGCCGTTAAGCAGATACTGCGCATGCACTCCGCGTTCCTCTAGTGGAATTGCCTCCAGCACTTCTGGTGCGTTCGACAACCACTTCCTCGCACGCATCCCTGCAGCTGCCCACATCCTTGTTAAGTCCTGGTACAACATAATTGCTTGTGCCACGTTGTTTGTCGAGTCCAAACTATCATCCATGTAAGTCGACTGCAGAATCGTCTCCGCCGCTCTTGGACTGTCAGTCTGCTGGCTTCTGGCATGCTCCTGAGTAACGAACTGCGCCAAGAACGGTGAACAATTCACTCTGAAAACTACACTTTGGAACTCATATACCTCCGGCACTCGTTTGTTGTCTAAGTTCCGCCATAGGAACCGAAAGAATCTACGATCCTCTGGTGCTAGTCTAATGCGGAGATACATCTCTTCGATATCACATACAATGGCAATCGGACCTCTGCGAAATCTTAGCAGCACTTTAAACAAGTCGTTCTGTAACTTAGGGCCAGGAAGTAACGCATCGTTCAGGCATACTCCCTGACATCTGGCTGACGCGTCGAATACAATTCGCGTCTTGGTCGTTTCCTTGTCCATTCTTACCACAGCAAAATGGGGCAGGTACCAACCCGTTCTTTGCTGCTCCTTTTCACAATTCACCTTCTGAACGTAACCCTTGGCCAGGTGACTTTCCAGCACACATTGATATGCCGCCGCCAACTCACTAGATCGTTGCAGTCGTTTTTCTGTACTGACCAGTCGATGTTCTGCCATCTCACGGTTGTTTGGCAGTTGGACTCCGTCTCTCCATGGCGTTTTCACTTGATACCGGCCATCCACCATTTGCATCGTGGCTTTCACCATTGAAATCGCACGCTCTTCATCGGTCGTTATCGTTCCTCCCGCACCGTCTCGCAGACCGACCTGTGGGACCTCGTCTAGTTCCCAAAACCTTCGCAAACTCTCGTGGACCTGGTCCTGACAGCTGTGGCAGATGAATGCTTCTTCGTCTTCTTCTTCAGCCAAACCAGGCATTCCTAGCTGGCCAACACAAGTCCAACCGATGGGAGTCAATCGGGCAATCAGCTCGCCTGGCTGTCCGCAGATCTCCTTACAGGCAAGATGCAGTTCAGCGTTGTCAACCCCGATGAGCAAATCAATGGTCTCGCTGTCTCCTAGGCTTTTAAACGGAATGCCTCTTAGATGCGCCCAGTGACCCGCAATTCGATGCCAATCAACCGCCTTCATTCCTCCTGTCATCTTCTCTGCAGTAAAAGCAACGATCTTTGTTTCAAAATCTGAGTCCAAACTCCGAATTGTAACCTCTACTGGTGCTGTATCAAAAGTCTCTATCATACCATTGAGAACCTTGACACTCATTTTTTGTAATTTTCCATGCAACCCCAGCTCTGCAGCCACATCCGCGTTTATATACGTCCGGGTACTGGCATCATCTAACAAACTCTTACTCTTAGCTCCTTGCCGCCGGCAGTCACCACAACTGGTACAGTTCGCAAAGCTGTCATAGGTGCACTTTCAGCCATCATTGTACATTCCTTCTTTTTTACCTTTTCCGTAGTTACTGTCCTCACTTCCGGCCGCTGTGGCGTTGCACTATGGTCACTCAGCGTCTGCTCTGCCTTCTTGTTCCAATTCTGATGAAGCAACCTGTGGTGCCTACTCTGGCAACCGTCAACACCGCATATCTTTGCACGTCGACAGCTAAAACCGGAATGGCCGCTCCCTAGACAGTTGAAACACAGCCTCTTATCCTTTGCCACTTGCCAGCGCATGTTCGTATCCATCTTTGCAAATTTTGGGCATCCCCATGGTCCATGACTTTCACCACAGACACAACAGCTCTTCACCGCGTTTGAATTTAATATTTTGCTTGACACCGCTCCAAAGTGAGTCCTTGACGACTCAAAACGGTTAAAACTCGGGATCTTCTTGGTGGTGTCCCGTCCACTGTAACTAGATCCTGACGCTGTGGCAACTCCGCGAACCGCTTCCATTGCTACCGTCTGATATTCAGCTTCTCGTACCAGCCACTGATGCAGGTTGCGAAGGGTGTCCTCATGTTGGCTTTCTCCAATCCATCGGTGGTATCTTGCCAGCGTGTCTGTCGGTAGCTTCTTTTGTACCCGAAGGTGCAACAGACCATTGCTATTGAGTTCAGATTCCCGGCCTGCCTCCATTAAGTTAATTACCGTTATATCTAATAAATCTGCAAACTTTTTCAATTGTTGCGCACTCTCTGCTACTATCGGACGAAAAGTTATCGAGCTCTTCCAAAGCAAGCACCAAGCGACGCCTTTCACCACCATACTCTCGCTCTAGTCTTTCCAGGGCCGCTCTATAGGAAAAGCTTGAATGGCCTTAGGTTCGCAATGAGTTTCAAAGCCTCGCCCTGCATGCGACTGTCGCAGCTGAAGCAGTTTGTAGACGTCACTTGACGGAGCCGCATCAACACTATGTATAAAAGGCCGCTTTCCAGCTGTCGTATTGACGCTTGTCTCCGGCAAACATTGGGATGGCCACGCGCTGAAGTTGCCGCCACATGTCCTGTCCAACCTGCTGCGTACTAAATTGAGACTGGCTACTTGATTGCACACCAGGTTGGGGAGAATGCAGTCGGTGGACTACTTGTGGATTCTGCGTCATTGACTGGTTCGCTTCTAGATCTGCCGAAATTCTCCTTCCTGGGCCTTCGTAGCGTTGATCATTATCTCTTTGCATAAAACCATCTGCTCCTGTCGTAGTCAGCCCTTTCGATCTGGCACCCCATGGACCTATCCAATCTCTCTTCCTCTGCTTGCCTTGCATTGTCCCGAACTTGTCGAAGTTCTTTTGCTAACTGCTCTTGACGCCTCCTGAATTCTTGCTCCAACTCAACCTGTTCTCTCTTCAATCTTTCCTCCTCCAACCGCCTTTTCTCCGCTTCCTCCAGCTGTCTTTTTAGCAGTTCTTCTTCCAGCTTCTGCTCATCAACCTTGGGCATCGTGCTTGTTTCTCCTCGTCGTCGATCTCTCAAAAAATCTGACACCAGACTCACCGCGTCACTGAAGTCCTTCTCGGCTGTCTCCATCTCCTTGACCGTACTGCGGCGCAGAACCAGGTCCTCGTGGGCGAGCTCTAGAATTTCTTCTAATCTCCCAGATACGATCTCAAACAACTTCTCTAACGTCGTTGCGTGCTGCTCGACGTCCTCGGAGCTCGTTTCTCGTTTAGCCAGCAGAGTCAGCAGGCGGTTCCGGGCTCTTGTGAACGCGCTTTTCGCTTTCGTTTTCAGTGCCCTTGACTCAATCAGGCGCCGTTCATCTCCGGGCTTGCTCTCTGCTTCCGGTGGCGAGTTTTCACCTTCTTCCAATTCTTTCTCTACTCCAACTGTGGACATTCTGAAACTTCGCTCTGCTACCAAAAATGTTCTGGCGATTAAGCCGCAGCGAAATTCTGGCAATATTGTTTCCGGCCTCGTTTATTGTTTGGCCTCTTGGTCTCCTTGCCTCTGGATTTCAACGCAAAAAACGAAAGCTACTGTACTCAGAGGGGGACTTGGCCCACAGACACATGGGCACTTGATTATTCGTAAAATATATAACATAAAAAGACAATTGAAAATTAAATGAAAGGAAGCTCTTATTAACAATAAGATCGGCGCTCTGAGGCCGCGTCCGTAAAACGACAAAGCCGAAACCCAACACTTTATAGTGTGTTTAGCTTGTTAAAGTTGGTTTCAAACTTAGCAGAATTTAACAATAAAGCAGACTTGAGCAAGGGAAAGTCATTTAAAACAAACATCAGTTTATTTAACTTCTTTATTTTTTACTTTTAGTCTCACGATGAATCGTGCTTTAGGGTTTGGTTTAAAAATTTTGACCTTTTAAAAATTAATTAGCTGCTAATAATAGAAATCAGCTGACTTTAAATTGATTATAGCGCATGCTTACGGTATGTGCTTAATGATTCATGTACAATATTACGATTGATGAACGTGCTATTGTTACCACTATTTACCTTATGAGTAGTATGATTGGCATTTTATCGTCAAGATCAGTGTACTAAAATCAGAGGTAAAGCCCTGTGTTTCTACACTTAAGGTGTCAAATTCCCAAAAAATTAACTTTTTTGCCTTACAAATGCTCAAATAATGATTAAGATACGAGTATGTTTTTTCAAGTCGGAATGAAATATATACAATCATATTTAATTTATCAACACCTGCTCGTGTACACCTGTACACTCTACGCTCGTACTGTGACACTTGTACTTTGTTATACTATTCGAAGTCACAGATCAAAATGAATAGGAAGGAACTGACGCTTACATTGGTAAAAAATCAAGCTTAATATCATTGTGGCACTAGTTATTCCATTTATAATAATCAGGATTACGCCCGTAACAGCTATTTAACTCCCGAAAGGAGAAAGACAAAAGCCAAAAACTCACTAAAACTATGACAGCATAACTGACTGCTCAATCACTGGCATTGCCTTAGTTGCTTTCTATTAATATATTGCATTGCATCCCAACTTTAAAAAGCATGCCAGAATCTCAATAATAAGTCGACCGCCACATTGAAGTCTTTGGTGAGAACATCCATACTCATGCAAATTTGTAACTGGTTCATGTTGTTCCCATAATGCCACTAAGATGAAAAACCTGTCTAGACCGGTAAAGCATAATTTCAATTAGTCCCCACTGCCTAAAGCAACGCAAAGCAGCACAAAGAGCAGGAGGCAGCCAAGTGGAGCGAAAAGGGGGCCAAGCCGCAAGGGGTAGGCCAAGACAGCCTCCCCCGCAAGTTTAGGTGTATTTATGCGAAACAATAAAAAAAACGATGGAGATCAAGGAAAGTGCAAATCAGAACCGCAGGGATAAAAGTATTGCAGTTATAAAAAAAATTGAGCAAGGCAGCGAGGCCAAGCCAGCGACGCAGCCAGGTATAAAAACACTCCGCCACCCCCCCCCCCCCCCCCCCCCCAGCCAAGGCGGGGGGCGGGGTTAAGCCAAAGAGGCCAAGCACGCACGCACAAGGGCACGGGTTAGGCAGTGTGCACAAACGCCGGTTAGCTCTGCCGCGCAAACCAGCCATACAACGTGCATCTGATGCATAAGCTGCGTTAAATGCACGTTGGCCCTCTGCGTAGCTATTGCGGCTGCGCCATAGACAAATGTGTATGAAAAGCGCACTCCTTCGTGTTGCAATGATCGTCATTGTCATATGGTCTAGCCAACAAGAGAGACGAAATAATGGTGATTTACCATAGACAAAACAAAATTTGCGTGCAGTAATGCGATTGTCACCCTATTTGAAATTAGCGTGCGTGACAATCGCATTACTGCACGCTAATTTCGTTTTGTCTATGGTAAAATTGTCAGCGCTGATGACTTCTCTCTATTGTTGGCTAGACCACATGACAATGTGATAGAAGCACGGCTTGCAAGTGCACTATCTCTCCATTACGTCCCGATAATTTTTTATTACGACTCAGATTAGTCATAGTAGCAATGCAAAAAAGTTGCACGACGTCCTAAAATTCCAACCAAACTGGCAGTCAAACCAACTAGGCTGTAAAAATAAAAACCTTTTTGTTCTTGTCTGATTTATTCTAATCACCTTTGGCTACAAAATCTACTTACTGCCTTTACTAAAAACAAGAGCCTTGAAAACCAAAAAAGCTATAAATTTTTTATCGCTCTTGCACGTTCGCCCAGATAAAAAACTGGCTTCTGCAGCGTGTCAAAACGCGAACAAAGAAGTTCAATAAACTAGAGGTGTGTCGTTTTCCCTAGCCACCAATTGGCTATTTAACACACGCCCCAGCGGGCGCTGTGGGCCTCCCATTGTGGGACAATACAGATTTGCACTTGCTGAGCTGCTGTGCCATTTCTGACTGATCTGAGCGGCCATGCTGCTACCGACGTCTCTGCTGGCTATTGGTGAGTGGCAGCGCGTTTCGACATTCTTGGCAGTTCGTTTGCGAGGCTCCCATATGTCCGACGTCTTTCGCTTGTTCCTCTCAAATCACGATTCTAAATCTCAACATATTTTCGTTAAGTCTAGCTTCTGGTTTCGCCCAGCACATACAGTTTGCACCAGGCTACTCACTGCCCGCACACAAAGACCACACCCAGCTCCTAACTGCCCGCACACAAAGACCACACCCAGCTCCTCACTGCACAAACAAAGACCACACCCAGCTCCTCACTGCCCACACAAAGACCACACCCAGCTCCTCACTGCCCACACAAAGACCACACCCAGACTGCATCCCCAGACAGGCTCGGGTCAGTCTACAGAACCGACCCCCGCCCCTCTTGCAGCGCTGCTGGTCCTGACCCCAGCCAGCGCCTACAAAGACCCGCACTGCGCCCCCAACCGCCACGTGGTGGTGCACCTGTTCGAGTGGCGCTGGAACGACATCGCCGCCGAGTGCGAGCGCTTCCTCGGGCCGTACGGCTACTGCGGCGTGCAGGTGTCGCCACCGAACGAGCACCGCATAGTGACGAATCCCTACAGGCCCTGGTGGGAGCGCTACCAGCCCTTCAGCTACAACAACAACAACAACAAAGTACGCTGTCAGATGGAAAGTCAGCGTCACAGGGCGCGCCTCAGGGCCTGGGCGCGAATGAAGGCCGCGCCGCCGGCAGAATCGGGGGCGCCGGCGTCAGCCAGCAGGCAATCGATGAAACGCCGAGTTCGCGCTTGTCCTCGCCGGTAGGGCGCCTGCAGCGTAAGCAGCAGCACCTCCTGCACCGGCTCGGGGCAGTACGACTCGGCGCGGATGACATGGCCTGCCAGCTGGAGTCGCCGATGGCGCAAAAGTTGACTTGGACGGTCCAGGCCGGCGCGGCGATAAAGTGCCGCGTTGGAGACCCGCTCGTAGCTGATCTTGAAGGCGGCGCGCAGCAGGCCAGCGTGCGCCGCATCGACTTGTTGCTCGAGCGAGTCCGTCAGCGTCCAGGTCTCGGCGTTGTACAGCAAGACGGTCTCGATCACCGCCCGAAACAGCGCCGCCCTCTGGCGATCTGGCAGGGCCTCGGACTGCAGGACCGACCTTATCGAACGGAAGGCAGCCCAGGCAAGTCCTCGGCGACGCCGCAGGTCTTCGCGGACGTCAGGGACCAGACCGCCGAGGTAGACGAACTGCTGACAGCGCGGAAGTTCTTTTGCCTGGCCGTCAGCGCCTCGGCAGGAAATTGCAGCCTCGATGTTGCTCGGCACGCAGAGCACGACGGTCTTCTGCGCGTTGACCACCAGGCCGACACTCGCTGCAACGGCAACCAGCCTGTCCAGCTGCCGTTGGGCGCCCTCGACGGTCGAGGACAGCAGGGCGAGATCGTCGGCGTAGCCAAGCACGCTGAGCCGCCTCTCCGGTTGACGTTGACCCACGCGTCGCCACAGCAGAAAGCCGTCGTCGTTGGTAGGCAGAGCCGTCCGTAGCACCCATTCAAGCACCAGAATAAACAGGAACGGCGCCAGCGTATCTCCCTGGAGCACCCCGGAGGATGTCTCGAAGAAGTCCGACAGGCCGTCCGGTGTCGAAACTGCAGCAGTCGTCTCGCGGTACATCGCCATGACCGCGGCGATCAGCTGCTCTGGCACGTTGTACGCCCGAAGCACCTTGGGGAGCGCGGCCCTGACGACCGAGTCGAAGGCCTTCTTGAAATCAACAAAGATAACAATCAGGATCGACTGGCGTGTCCGCGCCTCCTCGATGACTCGCCGAAGAGCTAGGATCTGCGTCACTGTGCCGCAATGGGGCCGAAACCCGTTCTGCTCCGGTCGCAGATAGGGATCGAGCACGGGCTGCAACCGCGATAACAGTATCCGGTTAAACAGCTTCGCAGCGCAGGACTGAAGGCAGATGCCTCGATGCTCCTCAAGCTTGGTGGTGCCGGGCTTCTTCGGAATAGCGACGATGTGGGCTGTAGTCCATTCGTTGGGCGCACCCTCACCGGAAAGCACGCGGTTCATCACTCTGGCGACCTCAGTGGCCACGCAGTTGATGCGCAATGCTTCGATGGGCACCTCGTCCGGACCTAGCGCTTTGCCGCCCGGCGACTTCCGAGCGAACATCACAACGTCGTCTAAGCTGATTGGTGCAACGCTGAAACTCTCCTCCGTCGGCAACGGCGTCTCCAGCGGCAGCGTCAGACTGTCGGGCAGCGGGGGTGGCGGCGCGTTCACGATGGCGGAGAAGAACTCGCGCAGCTCATTTCTGCGCTCATCCGCAGTGTCGCCTGCCAGGTGGAGCTGTAAGCGCCGCTTTCGCCCCGTCAGAGTGTTGATGGCGGACCAGGCCACGCGCCCTCTGGCGTCGGGACCGGCGGCAGAGACAGCCTGAATAACGTCGTCAACAGCGGCCTGTTGCCGCTGCAGGTAGACGGACGCCAAGGCCTCCTCCGCCTCGCGAGTTGGTCGCCCACTCAGACGAAGCCTCTCCAGGTCTTCCCTCGCTGCGTTGATCGCGGGGTCGTCATGCCAGACCGGCTCATCAGCTACAAACTGGTCAGCCGGTCCGGCACCGAGCAGGAGTTCCGCAACATGGTGGACAAGTGCAACAGGAGCGGCGTGCGGTGAGCGGCTGTGCTGGGGAGCTGGAGGGGAGACGGAGGGGGAGACGGAGGGGAGACGGAGGGGGAGATGGAGGGGAGATGGGGGAGATGGAGGGGAGATGGAAGGGGAGATGGAGGGGAGATAGAGGGGAGATAGAGGGGAGATAGAGGGGAGATGGAGGGGAGATGGAGGGGAGATAGAGGGGAGATAGAGGGGAGATAGAGGGGAGATGGAGGGGAGATGGAGGGGAGATAGAGGGGAGATAGAGGGGAGATGGAGGGGAGATGGAGGGGGAGCTGAAGGGGTAGCTGAATGGGAGCTGAAGGGGTAGCTGAATGGGAGCTGAAGGGGTAGCTGAATGGGAGCTGAAGGGGTAGCTGAATGGGAGCTGAAGGGGGAGCTGAATGGGAGCTGAAGGGGGAGCTGAATGGGAGCTGAAGGGGTAGCTGAATGGGAGCTGAAGGGGTAGCTGAATGGGAGCTGAAGGGGTAGCTGAATGGGAGCTGAAGGGGTAGCTGAATGGGAGCTGAAGGGGTAGCTGAATGGGAGCTGAAGGGGTAGCTGAATGGGAGCTGAAGGGGTAGCTGAATGGGAGCTGAAGGGGTAGCTGAATGGGAGCTGAAGGGGTAGCTGAATGGGAGCTGAAGGGGTAGCTGAATGGGAGCTGAAGGGGTAGCTGAATGGGAGCTGAAGGGGGAGGTAAGCAGACAGAGGGAGGAATGATGTTGAGGTGGTTGGTAAGATGGTCGCGCAGCGAAGCATGCGGATGGCAGAAAGCTGAACAGACGAGACTGGACAGGCAGGGGAGACGCGTTCACAAGACTGGCAGAGAGGCCATGACTGACAAAGCGAGTCACCAACGCCCCGAACTCCGCAGCATCTACGTGGACGCTGTGATCAACCACATGGCGGGCGTGGGCGTGACGGGCCGCGGCACGGCGGGCTCCTACTACGACTCCGGCAAGCAGGACTTCCCGGGCGTGCCCTACAGCGACTGGGACTTCAACGGACGCGGTCAGTGCAGCACCGGCAGCTTGAACATCGAGAACTACAACGACCCGGTGCAGGTGCGCAACTGCCGACTTGTCGGCCTGGTGGACCTGCAGACTGGCAAGGACTATGTGCAGCGCGCCATCGCCGCCTACCTCAGCAACCTTGTGAGTGCCTGCGATTTGCTGTTCGGGTTAGTTTGTGATCTTGGGAACTTTTTTAAAACGAAAGTGTAGGTGAAACCAGGAAAACCCCAGGTGAAACAGGTGTGACCCAGGTGAAACAGGTGTGACCCAGGTGAAACAGGTGTGACCCAGGTGAAACAGGTGTGACCCAGGTGAAACAGGTGTGACCCAGGTGAAACAGGTATGACCCAGGTGAAACAGGTGTGACCCAGGTGAAACAGGTATGACCCAGGTGAAACAGGTATGACCCAGGTGAAACAGGTATGACCCATGTGAAACAGGTATGACCCAGGTGAAACAGGTGTGACCCAAGTGAAACAGGTATGACTCAGGTGAAACAGGCATGACCCAGGTGAAACAGGTGTGACCCAGGTGAAACAGGCATGACCCATGTGAAACAGGTATGACCCAGGTGAAACAGGTGTGACCCAGGTGAAACAGGTGTGACCCAGGTGAAACAGGTATGACTCAGGTGAAACAGGTATGACCCAGGTGAAACAGGTGTGACCCAGGTGAAACAGGTATGACCCAGGTGAAACAGGTATGACCCAGGTGAAACAGGTATGACCCAGGTGAAACAGGTGTGACCCAGGTGAAACAGGTATGACCCAGGTGAAACAGGTATGACCCATGTGAAACAGGTATGACCCAGGTGAAACAGGTGTGACCCAAGTGAAACAGGTATGACTCAGGTGAAACAGGCATGACCCAGGTGAAACAGGTATGACCCAGGTGAAACAGGTATGACCCAGGTGAAACAGGTGTGACCATGGCGAAAAAACAGAAACCCTGGAAAACAGGACAAACGACGGTAAAAATGGGGAACAGCGATAGAAAACATCGCCAGCAAGTCACCCAGCACCTCTCACACGTCCCTGAAGGTGAACATCGGAGTCGCCGGCTTCCGTATCGACGCCGCCAAGCACATGTGGCCGGACCACATCCGGGGCATCCTCGGCCGCGTCAGCAACCTCAACTCCAACTATTTCGGCACCGGCAAGCGGCCCTTCGTCTTCCAGGAGGTGATCGACCTGGGCGGCGAGCCCATCAAGAACTCCGAGTACACTCCGATCGCCAGGGTCACCGAGTTCAACTACGGCGCCCACCTGAGCCGCGCCTTCAGCCGACACTGCCCGCTGAAGAACCTGCAAAACTTCGGCGAGCAGTGGGGCCTCATCAACGGCAACGACGCCATGGCCTTCATCGACAACCACGACAACCAGGTGGGTCGGCGGGGTCTGACAGTTCCTGATGTGACTGACAGGTGCTGATGTGACTGACAGGTGCTGAATGTAACTGACAGGAGCTGATGTGTCTGAGAGGTGCTGACTGTGTCTGACAGGTGCTGAATGTAACTGACAGGTGCTGATGTGTCTGACAGGTGCTGATGTGTCTGACAGGTGCTAATGTGTCTGACAGGTGCTGACTGTATCTGACAGGTGCTGACGTGTCCATCAATCACCAGCCCGAACCCACCAACTCAACCCGACCCCGCCGCAGCGAGGTCACGGAGGCGGCGGCGCCATCCTCACCTTCCGCCAGTCCAAGCAGTACAAGGCGGCCACCGCCTTCGCCCTGGCGCACCCGTACGGCTTCCTCAAGATCATGAGCAGCTACAACTGGGACCAGCGCATCGAGAACGGCAAGGACAAGAACGACTGGATCGGGCCGCCCGCCTACGGCGACGGAACCACCAAGCCGGTGCCGGTGCGACCCGACCTGACCTGCGGCGACGGCTGGATCTGCGAGCACCGCTGGCGCCAGATCTACGGCATGGTGAAGTTCCGAAACCTGGCCCACGGCGCAGGCCTCACGCACTGGTGGGACAACGGCAGCCACCAGATCGCCTTCTCCCGCGGCAACCGCGGCTTCGTCGCCTTCACCCTGGGCGGCGACATCCGCACGGGCATCCGCTCGGGCATGCCGGACGGCAACTACTGTGACGTCATCAGCGGCGCCAAGGTCAGCGGCCGCTGCACCGGCAAGACCGTCAGCGTGAGCGGCGGCGGCGTGGTCAACGTGCAGCTGGGCCAGAACGAGGATGACGCGGTGCTGGCGATACACGCCGAGTCCAAGCTGTGACTCGCTTGATTGACAGCTGCAGAATAAAGCTGAGCTGGTCCGCATTGAGCAGCCGAACTCAACAAGTTGGCTTGTTTGTTGTTTCCTCATTTCTGCTTTGAGTAGGATTGACGATGGCTTGTTTGTTGTTGCCTGATTTCTGCTTTGAGTAGGATTGATGATGGCTTGTTTGTTGTTGGCTCATTTCTGCTTTGAGTAGGACTGATGATGGCTTGTTTGTTGTTGGCTCATTTCTGCTTTGAGTAGGACTGATGATGGCTTGTTTGTTGTTGGCTCATTTCTGCTTTGAGTAGGATTGATGATGGCTTGTTTGTTGTTGGCTCATTTCTGCTTTGAGTAGGACTGATGATGGCTTGTTTGTTGTTGCCTCATTTCTGCTTTGAGTAGGATTGATGATGGCTTGTTTGTTGTTGCCTCATTTCTGCTTCGAGTAGGACTGATGATGGCTTGTTTGTTGTTGCCTCATTTCTGCTTTGAGTAGGACTGATGATGGCTTGTTTGTTGTTGGCTCATTTCTGCTTTGAGTAGGATTGATGATGGCTTGTTTGTTGTTGCCTCATTTCTGCTTTGAGTAGGACTGATGATGGCTTGTTTGTTGTTGCCTCATTTCTGCTTTGAGTAGGACTGATGATGGCTTGTTTGTTGTTGCCTCATTTCTGCTTTGAGTAGGACTGATGATGGCTTGTTTGTTGTTGCCTCATTTCTGCTTTGAGTAGGACTGATGATGGCTTGTTTGTTGTTGCCTCATTTCTGCTTTGAGTAGGACTGATGATGGCTTGTTTGTTGTTGCCTCATTTCTGCTTTGAGTAGGACTGATGATGGCTTGTTTGTTGTTGCCTCATTTCTGCTTTGAGTAGGATTGATGATGGCTTGTTTGTTGTTGCCTCATTTCTGCTTCGAGTAGGACTGATGATGGCTTGTTTGTTGTTGGCTCATTTCTGCTTTGAGTAGGATTGATGATGGCTTGTTTGTTGTTGGCTCATTTCTGCTTTGAGTAGGATTGACGATGGCTTGTTTGTTGTTGCCTGATTTCTGCTTTGAGTAGGATTGATGATGGCTTGTTTGTTGTTGGCTCATTTCTGCTTTGAGTAGGACTGATGATGGCTTGTTTGTTGTTGCCTCATTTCTGCTTTGAGTAGGATTGATGATGGCTTGTTTGTTGTTGCCTCATTTCTGCTTTGAGTAGGACTGATGATGGCTTGTTTGTTGTTGCCTTATTTCTGCTTTGAGTAGGACTGATGATGGCTTGTTTGTTGTTGCCTCATTTCTGCTTCGAGTAGGACTGATGATGGCTTGTTTGTTGTTGCCTCATTTCTGCTTTGAGTAGGACTGATGATGGCTTGTTTGTTGTTGGCTCATTTCTGCTTTGAGTAGGCAGGCATCGCAGCGGTTGGATTTCCTGCATCCCCTGTAGCTGCATCCCACTGTGATCAGCCAGTTCTGTGTAGTTATAAGCGTAAATCAAATCTTTAAGCACATCTCTGCTTCTGCTCGGGAAAACCAGAAAAGAAATGCAAAACGAAGAGCTGTATTTAGTAGCAATCTGCTATGCAGATCTGTTATTTTGAGCTTAATATCGGCATATTTGTTAGCATTTAGTGTCATATTTGACAGAGAGAATACGTGCAAGATTCGTACACGCAGATCAATTTTAGCGTAACATTATTCAGGGGTTAGAGTAAGTCAATCTACTGCTACTTTTGTATCAGCAGCATTCGGAGGCTCCTGCTGAGCATCAGCTAGATCACGTAAATCCTTCTCGTCCAGTTTTTTGTGTTGTACTCGGCGCTTCCGACCTTGTTCATTGGGAGTCGAACCACGGACCGCGGCAGGCGAAACGGAGAAAGCGTCAGGTCGCGAGTTCGCATCGTGCATGCTTGGCCTAGCTCGAGGCTCCGACAGTTGCTCGAGTCGCTCCGAAGCTACCCACAGCAGGGCCGACTGGGACACTTCGCGCCTCGGGTTCGAGGCCTGCGGAGAGGAGAAAATTAACCGAATGTTTACCTCTCTTACCCTTCCTCGTCGCTGATTGGCTGATAAGCCACAAACTATTTTTTAGTTTCCTCTCTTACCCTACCTCGTCGCTGATTGGCTGATAAGCCACAAACTATTTTTCGGTTTCCTCTCTTACCCTACCTCGTCGCTGATTGGCTGATAAGCCACAAACTATTTTTCAGTTTCCTCTCTTACCCTTCCTCGTCGCTGATTGGCTGATAAGCCACAAACTATTTTTCAGTTTCCTCTCTTACCCTACCTCGTCGCTGATTGGCTGATAAGCCACAAACTATTTTTCAGTTTCCTCTCTTACCCTACCTCGTCGCTGATTGGCTGATAAGGGACACACAATGTCCTAAGTTTCCTCTCTGTCTCTCCCTCGCCGTTGATTAGCTGATGGTCTACAATACATACTGTTTTGAGTTTCCTCTCTATCCCTACCTGATCGCTGATTGGCTGATACGCAAATCCAATTAGCTAGACAGTGTTGCCACATATTTTTATTCAAACCTGAAACTCGTATCCGGCAGGTACCGGCTTGGGCAGGCTGAGTCGTTCAAGTCGTTCAGACAGCTGCAGCTGGCCGTGCTGACTAGAGGCAGACAGCGACGCAGCTCGGCGCTGAGTTTGCCAGTCATCCTCGTCCTGACAGTCTGGCAGCCGACGTTGCTGACGTCTGGCGGGCGCGGTCGCCAGTCTTGCCAGTCGCTCCATCGACGGCGGTCCAGAAGAGCTGCTGCCAGACCTGGCTTTCGACGTTCGCGGCATCAGAGGCTGCGGTCGCGGGCGGCTCAGTTGGATTAATCGGTCGCTCAGTGCGGGACAAGAGGCGCGGCTGTTCCGCTGCCTCTCCTTCTCCCTCTCAGCCTCTTCCTCGGCCGCCCGCTGCTGCTGCCGCTGTCTCGGCCGGCTGAGTTCGACAACTCGAGCCGGGCAGCTGGCGGTCAGAGCGGCTGCCGGCACCGGACAGATGGGGTCGGGCGTGCCGCAGGAGTACAGATGAAGGTCACGGTAACTGGCCGGAATTTTGTATCGGAATCGTACGCTTTAAATTTAAAAATCTTCTTACTTCTCAGACTACTAAGAGTAGAAATAGTAGTATTTTAGCGGTATTTAAAAGCTGAAGAATCTTATTTGTATACTGTTATTTAGTCTGCAAAACTCACAGTGCCTTTTGAAAAGCGGAGAAATCTTTCGGCTTGGCCAGCTCTTCGATCCGGCTGCCTAGACGGGCGCGGCAAGCTAACAGGGACCTCGGCGACACGGGGAACAGCGGCTGCTGGTTGCCCCATGGGATCATCGACGCCGGGGAGCTGAGTTGCCAGAGCGGTTCAAAGAGAGAGAAATAAGAATGAGAAAGCGAGATTACTCGTGTTACTTCATGAGTTCCTTGACGAGCATCACAGCAAGAGGAATTGGGATTCCGGCCAAAACTAGAGGGATTGGGATCAAAACTGGAGGGATTGGGGTCAAAACTAGAGGGATTGGGATCACAAATAGAGGGATTGGGATCAAAACTGGAGGGATTGGGATCAAAACTGGAGGGATTGGGATCAAAACTGGAGGGATTGGGATCCAAACTTGAGGGATTGGGATCACAAATAGAGGGATTGGGATCAAAACTAGAGGGGTTGGGAACAAAAATCGTGCTCGCACTAGGTAATCAAACAGCTGAGTAGGACTGGGATATAAAATCGTGGGATTGGGATAAAAACAATGGGATTATTGATCAAAACTGACGGGATAGGAATAATAACGGTGGGATTAGACAAAAAATATGTGGCATTGGGACACAAATTCGTCGAATAGAGGGATTATGATAAAAACTGATGCAATGGGGGGTCAAAACTCGGACTCTGAGCTCACAAATTTTCGTGCAGAGAAGGCGGCGGCAGCGTCCAGCAACAGTTGCCATGGTAACGACTTTTAGACATGGCCGCCAGCAAGAGAATTCAGCTACTATCCCAGCACAGGTGTGTCAGTTAACTCCAGTTCGCCTCAGGTCAGTCTTTATACTAGCGTGAAGCCACACTCTCGTGGCGTTGTCATGCCAACCCTAAGATCCCAGGATTTGGGTAGCCGCAGGGCGCGCAGGGAAATCGCATTAATTATTCAGGAGCACGAGGATAAGGCAGAGTTGCTAAGTCAGGAACTCCAGACACTAACTTGTACTTTATAATCTCCAGTGATTTATTTTATCATCACATGCTACAATTATTATTGACTTTATATTTGAAATAAGACAAATTAGTTTAACAATTCACAAACAAAATATTTGGCTAAAATAACATGAATGACATAAAAAGAGAATTAAATTAATCCTATAGGCATTTACCTCAGACAATTAGACTGCAATTAGGCCCTCAAAACTGCCAATTAGACTGCAATTAGGCACTCAAATCTGCCAATTAGACTGCAATTAGGCACTCAAATCTGCCAATTAGACTGCAATTAGGCATTCAATTCTGCCAATTAGACTCCCATTAGGCACTCAAATCTGCCAATTAGACTCCAATCAGGCACTCAAATCTGCCAATTAGACTCCAATCAGGCACTCAAATCTGCCAATTAGACTCCAATCAGGCACTCAAATCTGCCAATTAGACTCCAATCAGGCACTCAAATCTGCCAATTAGACTCCAATTAGGCACTCAAATCTGCCAATTAGACTGCAATTAGGCATTCAAATCTGCTAATTAGTCATTGAGGTCAGCCGATTGGGGCATTTAAATTAGAAAACTATGGACTTTATCAAGCAAAAGCAAAATTCAATAGGTAAGCAATAAAACAAAGCACACAATCACAGCGGGAAACCTGTCAATCATTCAGTCAGTCCCCGTCATCGGGCTGCAAAATGCCGTCAAACAGTCTGCCAGCGCAGCCTATCGGGGTGGCACCAGCGGCGGCAGCTGCGCTCACCCGGAAGTGCCTGTAGGGATCAAACGGGTCAAGTATGGAAGAGCAGAGCCAGCAGAAGTAGCACTTGCAGCTGTAGCAGGTCATCTTGTTGCAGCCCTCGATTTTCTGCAATTAAAAAAAACTTTGTTTAAACGGATAATAAAACTGAGCAAAGTATAATAGAATCAACAGACTGGGTTACAGAATCTACAGACTGGATTACAGAATCTACAGACTGAGTTACAGAATCTAAAAACTAGATTACAGAATCTACAGACTGGCTTAAGGAATCTACAGACTGGGTTACAGAATTAACAGACTGAATTACAGAATCTACTGACTGGCTTACAGAATCTACAGACCGGCTTACAGAATCTACACACTGGCAGAAAGAATCTACAGACTGGCTTACAGAATCTACAGACTGGCTTACAGAATCTACAGACTGGGTTACAGAATCTACAGACTGGGTTACAGAATCTACAGACTGGGTTACAGAATCTTCAGAATGGCGTACAGAATCTACAAACTGGATTACAGAATCTACTGACTGGCTTACAGAATCTACAGACCGGCTTACAGAATCTACACACTGGCAGAAAGAATCTACAGACTGGCTTACAGAATCTACAGACTGGCTTACAGAATCTACAAACTGGATTACAGAATCTACAGACTGGATTACAGAATCTACAGACTGAGCTACAGAATCTACAGACTGGATTACGGAATCTACAGACTGGGTTATGGAATCGACAGACTGGGTTACAGAATTTACAGACTGGATTACAGAATTTACACACTTGCAGAAAAAATCTACAGACTGGGTTACATAATCTACAGACTGGATTACACAATTTACAGACTGGATTGAAGAATCTACAGACTGGGTCACAGAATTTACAGACTGGGTTACAGAATCTACAGACTGGGTTACAGAATCTACAGACTTGGTTACAGAATCTACAGACTCGGTTACAGAATCTACAGACTGGCGTACAGAATTTACAGACTTGGTTACAGAATCTACAGACTCGGTTACAGAATCTACAGACTGGCGTACAGAATCTACAGACTGGATTACAGAATTTACACACTTGCAGAAAAAATCTACAGACTGGGTTACATAATCTACAGACTGGATTGAAGAATCTACAGACTGGGTTACAGAATTTACAGACTGGGTTACAGAATTTACAGACTTGGTTACAGAATCTACAGACTGGATTACAGAAGCTTTAAACATCCTGTTCAATCAGACCGCAGCCGCACCTCAACATAGGCCCTGCAGGACGGGCATTTCTGCTGCGACTTCATGTAGTCCTGAGTTCGACACTCGTCCTCAAGCGCTCGCAGCCGCGTCAAGCCGTATCGCTGCTCCATCTGGTAGCGCTTGGCCCCGTCGGCGCTCATATAGGCCTCCATGACCTGCTCGAGGCTGGAGCCGCGGATCTGGCAGTGCTCCCTGCCGTGATAGGTGGCCCTGCACAGCTGGCAATAGGCGTGATAGCACGCTTGGCAGTGGGCCAGCCCCCGAGTCTCCGATCGGTCCACTAGCACGGTTGCTTGGCAACGCGGGCAGGTGTCTAAGCTGCCCATGCTGCTTAGCGCTGAGTCGAATAGTCGCTGCTCGTACTTAGCGAACTCTTCGGAGGATAAAAGCCGCTTCACTAGTGCGGGATCTGAGGACCAATTGGTAATAGGAGGTGCTTTGAGCTGGCGGCCAATTAGATAAGATAAGCCTGTGAGCTGGCACTTAATCAGACAAGATAAGGCTTTGGACTTGCGGCCAATCAGATAAGGCTTTGGACTTGCGGCCAATCAGATAAGGCTTTGAGCTGGCAGCCAATCAGATAAGGCTGTGAGCTGGCAGCCAATCAGATAAGGCTTTGAGCTGGCAGCCAATCAGATAAGGCTGTGAGCTGGCAGCCAATCAGATAAGGCTTTGAGCTGGCAGCCAATCAGATAAGGCTTTGAGCTGGCAGCAAATCAGATAAGGCTTTGAGCTGGCAGCCAATCAGATAAGGCTTTGAGCTGGCAGCCAATCAGATAAGGCTGTGAGCTGGCAGCCAATCAGATAAGGCTTTGAGCTGGCAGCCAATCAGATAAGGCTTTGAGCTGGCAGCAAATCAGATAAGGCTTTGAGCTGGCAGCCAATCAGATAAGGCTTTGAGCTGGCAGCCAATCAGATAAGGCTGTGAGCTGGCAGCCAATCAGATAAGGCTTTGAGCTGGCAGCCAATCAGATAAGGCTTTGAGCTGGCAGCCAATCAGATAAGGCTGTGAGCTGGCAGCCAATCAGATAAGGCTTTGAGCTAGCAGCCAATCAGATAAGGCTTTGAGCTGGCAGCCAATCAGATAAGGCTTTGAGCTGGCAGCCAATCAGATAAGGCTGTGAGCTGGCAGCCAATCAGATAAGGCTTTGAGCTAGCAGCCAATCAGATAAGGCTTTGAGCTAGCAGCCAATAAGATTAGATAAGGCTTTGAGGTTACAGCCAATCAGATAAGGCTCTGAGCTAGCAGCCAATCAGAAACAAGCTGCTTACCGACAGGCGGCTGTCCCTCGCCGCTGCACTGCAGGCAGCCGAACCTGTCCGGCCGGTCAGCGTCCAGCAGGGCCCGAAACGCCCCGGCAACGCAGGCGTCGCAGAACACGTGACCGCAGGGACGAAATTTCACGCAGGAAGTGCCCGGTTTGGAGCTCACGCACACTGGACAGTCGTGGAAGCTTCGTTGAAACTCCTGAAGCCTTTCCTCCGAGTCAACCGCCAGAATCTCCTGCTCCAGCTCAGCCAGGGATCTCGCAGTCTGCACCACCGAGAAGCTGCCGTCAACTTTTACGATGGCTTCCTCTGAATTCCAGCCCTCCTCGAATTTGAGCTCCTCGGCCAGCCCGAGAAAATCCCACAGCTCCCGTTCGAGAAACTCGAACCAGAACCACAGAACGCCTTCTCCACACCGCTCGCCCGCCAAACGACGCAACTCGTTGCCAATGGCAACCAGCTGAGTGCCCGACAGCCAGCCGCACGCAAGGCGGAAGCTCGGCTCGCTCGTCTCCGGGTAGCCTGCGGGCAGCCGGAAGTCCAGCACCAGGCGGGGCAGAAACTGCAGCTCGTGCCGCCGCTGTTTCTCCCCAGCGCCCGTCACCAGCTGCAGCCCGCGCTCCGGGACTCGAACCTGCGCCCTGAACGTGCCGGAGTTGGAGCCGGCGTCCCGCTGCAGCTGCTCCGAGGAGTAGAAGCTGAACAGCATCTCGAACTCCTGGGCCACGAGGCTGTCCTCGGCCATGCTGAAGGGGTGCGTAAGGATTGGGATGTACATTGGGTTAGAATGTACATCGGGCACGGGATGTACTTGGGGTATGGAATGCACATGGTGAATAGGAAGTACATGGGGGACGGGATGTACATGGGGGATGGGATGTACATCGGGGATGGGATGTACATGGGGGATGGGATGTATATGGGGGATTGGATGTACATGGGGGATGGGATGTACATCGGGGATGGGATGTACATGGGGGATGGGATGTATATGGGGGATTGGATGTACATGGGGGATGGGATGTACATGGGGGATGGGATGTATATGGGGGATGGGATGTACATGGGGGATGGGATGTATATGGGGGATTGGATGTACATGGGGGATGGGATGTACATGGGGGATGGGATGTACATCGGGGATGGGATGTACATGGGGGATGGGATGTATATGGGGGATTGGATGTACATGGGGGATGGGATGTACATCGGGGATGGGATGTACATGGGGGACGGGATCTACATGGCGGATGGGATGTACATCGGGGATGGGATGTACATGGGGGATGGGATGTATATGGGGACGAAATATTTCATAGGGGTCAAAATTTGGATTAACATGAGGGACGAGATGCACATGGGGGATAGGATCTACATAAACGATGGAATGTACTTGGGGGATGGAATGTACACTGGGACGAGATTTATATAAGGGACAAGATGTACATGAAGATCAACATGAGGGACGAGTTGTACGAGCGTATATGGGGGCCGAGATCTACTTAGGGAACGATATATACATTCACTTGGAGTTATAAAATCAAAATTTCTAAACCAGGACTTCCATTCCGAGAAACCAACTCAGGAAGTCAATTTTCCGGGTATGAATAGCTACTTTTTCTAAAAATGAACAAAAGCGCTTACGAGCTTTAACGCTTTTAACGCTGGTATAACCGTTAACCAAGCCTCTAAAAGCAGGATCGACTGACATGAAAAACAAGAGAAAAATGTTTTTAACACCAATTCTTGAAACTTTAACTTACGCTCGTATATAATCGTAAAAACGTGGCTTATTGCTAAGTAATTCGTTTATATTTGTACTATACAAAGCAAAAGTCTTTAAATGAACTAATCAAGCAAAATTGCGGAGATTATCTCAAAGTTACTTAATATTTTGTATAAATAGAAATGCATTATTAAAGCACCGAAGCGGACTCAACACCGGGTACAGGAAGGGGATAAGCTGAAGTACACAAAACTTGTGTGATGCCATGTGCGTGCAAGTTCTAAATGTCAGAAAGTAAACAGTACAGCACCGACACGAGATCAAAAATCGAACAAAAACAAAAATGCCATTAACTGACTGCATTCAGCTTTTAATCAGCTGAAATGCTATGAGGAGATCCCCTGAAGGATCAGGAGGGCATCAGAAACCCCAGAAGGATCAGGAGGGCATCAGAAACCCCTGAAGGATCAGAGGAAAGCATCAACAACCACCTGAAGGATCAGAGGAGGGCATCAACAACCACCTGAAGGATCAGAAGGGCATCAACAACCACGTGAAGGATCAGAAGGGCATCAACAACCAACTGAAAGATCAGAGGAGGGCATCAACAACCACCTGAAGGATCAGAGGAGGGCATCAACAACCACCTGAAGGATCAGAGGAGGGCATCAACAACCACCTGAAGGATCAGAGGAGGGCATCAACAACCACCTGAAGGATCAGAGGAGGGCATCAACAACCACCTGAAGGATCAGAAGGGCATCAACAACCACCTGAAAGATCAGAGGAGGGCATCAACAACCCCTGAAGGATCAGAGGAGGGCATCAACAACCACCTGAAGGATCAGAGAAGGGCATCAAAAACCCCTGAAGGATCAGAGGAGGGCATCAACAACCACCTGAAGGATCAGAAGGGCATCAACAACCACCTGAAAGATCAGAGGAGGGCATCAACAACCACCTGAAGGATCAGAGGAGGGCATCAACAACCACCTGAAGGATCAGAGAAGGGCATCAAAAACCCCTGAAGGATCAGAGGAGGGCATCAACAACCACCTGAAGGATCAGAAGGGCATCAACAACCACCTGAAAGATCAGAGGAGGGCATCAACAACCACCTGAAGGATCAGAGGAGGGCATCAACAACCACCTGAAGGATCAGAAGGGCATCAACAACCACCTGAAAGATCAGAGGAGGGCATCAACAACCCCTGAAGGATCAGAGGAGGGCATCAACAACCCCTGAAGGATCAGAGGAGGGCATCAACAACCACCTGAAGGATCAGAGGAGGGCATCAACAACCCCCAGAAGGTTTAGAGGAGGGCATCAACAACCCCCAGATGGATCAGGAGGGCATCAACAACCACCTGAAGGATCAGAGGAGGGCATCAACAACCACCTGAAGGATCAGAGGAGGGCATCAACAACCACCTGAAAGATCAGAGGAGGGCATCAACAACCACCTGAAGGATCAGAGGAGGGCATCAACAACCACCTGAAGGATCAGAGGAGGGCATCAACAACCACCTGAAGGATCAGAGGAGGGCATCAACAACCACCTGAAGGATCAGAGGAGGGCATCAACAACAACCTGAAGGATCAGAAGGGCATCAACAACCACCTGAAAGATCAGAGGAGGGCATCAACAACCCCTGAAGGATCAGAGGAGGGCATCAACAACCACCTGAAGGATCAGAGGAGGGCATCAACAACCACCTGAAGGATCAGAGGAGGGCATCAACAACCACCTGAAGGATCAGAGGAGGGCATCAACAACCACCTGAAGGATCAGAGGAGGGCATCAACAACCACCTGAAGGATCAGAGGAGGGCATCAACAACCACCTGAAAGATCAGAGGAGGGCATCAACAACCACCTGAAGGATCAGAGGAGGGCATCAACAACCACCTGAAGGATCAGAGGAGGGCATCAACAACCACCTGAAGGATCAGAGGAGGGCATCAACAACCCCTGAAGGATCAGAGGAGGGCATCAACAACCACCTGAAGGATCAGAGGAGGGCATCAACAACCCCCAGAAGGTTTAGAGGAGGGCATCAACAACCCCCAGATGGATCAGGAGGGCATCATCCCAGACAGGCGATGCACCAAGCAAAAAGTCGGCACGCTGTCAGATGGCGGCGGCGGCAGCGGCGGAAGCGGCGGCGGCCAAGTCGAACCTGGCCTCCACCAGCTGGTAGCGCCGGTTGCCAAGCACGCGGCTGACGAATGCGAGCCGCCTGTCTAGCTGGCACCCAATCAGCGCCTCGGAGGAGTTGGATGACGAAGCCGCATCTTCTAGCAGCTCGGCGGCAGAGTCCGGATGCAGCAGCAGGCGGAGCTGGAGCTCAGTCAGGTCAGCAGAGCCGTCGTGACATTCAACCGTCACTTCTAGACGACGAGTCAGCGAAGCCCTTCGACAGGCGTGGCCGCAGCGACCGCAGACTCGCTTGGGCGGCTGCTGCTCAGACGCTGACGGAGTCGCCGAGGCGGCGGACTCGGCCAGTTCGAGGCGGCAGGCGAAGCACATCGGGCACACCGGCCACGCGTAGGCGTCTTCCTTGTGCACCACGGTCACGTGACTGGCCGGCAGCTCCAGCAGCTGCCCGATGCGGAAATCCAGCGGGCCGACAGCGGTGACGTACCTGAGGGTGGATAGCGTGTGACAATGCGTAGCTTGGTGAGTGGGATATCAAAACTTGAGGATCTTGGAGAGGATATCCAAACTAAGGGGTTTTGGCGGGGATCTAGGATTTTTAGATTTTCTCGGCGAAAATCCTTAATCGAGGATCTTCGAGGGGATATTCTTACTTGGGGATCTGGGAGGGAAAATCCCAACTTGGGGATCTGGGAGGGAAAATCCCAACTTGGGGTTCTGGGAGGGAATTTCCCAACTTGGGGTTCTGGGAGGGAAAATCCCAACTTGGGGATCTGGGAGGGAATTTCCCAACTTGGGGATCTGGTATAGAATATCTGAACTAGGGGATCTGGGAAAAAATGTCCCAACTAGGGGATCTGGGAGGGAATATCCTAACTCGGGGATCTATAAGGGAAAATCCAAACTTGAAGATCTGGGAGAGAATGTCCTAACTTGGGGATCTGGGAGGGAATGTCCTAACTTGGGGATCTGGGAGGGAAAATCCCAACTTGGGGATCTGGGAGGGAATTTCCCAACTTGGGGATCTGGTATAGAATATCTGAACTAGGGGATCTGGGAAAAAATGTCCCAACTAGGGGATCTGGGAGGGAATATCCTAACTCGGGGATCTATAAGGGAAAATCCAAACTTGAAGATCTGGGAGGGAATGTCCTAACTTGGGGATCTGGGAGGGAATGTCCTAACTTGGGGATCTGGGAGGGAATGTCCTAACTTGGGGATCTGG